>CM038216.1:199578245-199803736 GCA_021442155.1 Cymbidium sinense
GGTTTAGTGTTTAAGCATTAGGGATTTAGGGTTTAAGGTTTAGGGTTTGTTTACGGTTTTAGGGTTTAAGGTTTAGGGTTTAGGTTTAAGGGTTTTGGGGTTTAGGGTTTAGGGTTTAGGGTTGTAGGTTTAGGGTTGTAGGATTAGGGTTTAGAGTTCAGGATTAAGGATTTAAGGTTTTTTTAAGTTAAATAAATTGGTAAGTTTAGGTTTATTTAGTTTATTTTTTATTTATTTGATTTTAGTTTATTTTTTATTTTTATTTAGTTTAGTTTATTTATTTTAGTTTATTTATTTTAGTTGAAGTTTTTTATTTTTCTTTATTTTTTAGGTTTAGTTTTATTTTTTAGTTGAGCTTTATTTTTATTTTATTATTTAGGATTAGGTTTTTTTATTTTTTAGGTTTAGGCTTTTATTTTATTTTTTTAGGTTTATGTTGTAGGTTTTAATTTTAGGTTTTATTTTTTAGTTTAGGTTTAAGTTTATTTTAATTTTATTTTATTTTATTTTATGTTAGTTTATGTTTATGTTTAGTTTATTTTAGGTTTAGGTTTGGGTTTTATTTATTTTAGTTTTGTTTATTTTAGATTAGGTTTAGGTTTATTTTATTTTGTTTAGTTTATTTTTATTTTAGGTTTAGTTTTTTTTTTAGTTTAGGGTTTAGGTTAATTTATTTATTTTTAGATTTATTTTTTAAGCTTAGGTTTTATTTTTTTTAATTTTAATTTTCATTTCTATTTTATTTAGGTTTTTTAATGTTAGGTTTATTTTATTTTTTAATTTAGTTTAGGTTTTATTTATTTTATTTTGTTTATTTTTTATTTTCATTTATTTTGAGCTTTAAGTTTAAGTATTAGTTTAGGTTATTTTATTCAATTTAATTTTAGGTTTTATTTTATTTAGGTTTAGGTTTTTAGGTTTTTTGGGATTAGGGTTTTGGGTTTAGTATTTAGGGTTTAGGGTTTAGGGTTTTTGGATTAAAATTTTAAGGTCTAGGGTTTTAGGGTTTAGGGTTAGGGTTTAGGGTATAGGGTGTATTGTTTAAGCTTTTGTGGGGTTCAGGGTATAGGGTTAGTTCAGGGCTTAGGGTTTTTAGGTTTAGAGTTTAAGGTATAAGGTTTAGAGTTAGTTTAAAGTTTAGGTTTAGGGTTTTAGGGTTTAGGGTTTAGTGTTAGTTTAGGGTTTTAGGGTTTATGGTTTAGGGTAAGGGTTTAGGTTAGGGTTTAGGGTTTAGGGTTTAGGGTTTAGGGATTTTAGGGTTTGGGGTCTAGGGCTTAGGGTTTTCAGTTTATGGTTGTAGGTTTTAGGTTGTAAATTTAGGGTTGTAGGTTTAGGGATGTAGGTTTAGGGTTTAGGTTTTTTTTTTAAATTAAGTAAACCCCTAGGTTTAGGTGTATTTAGTTTACTTTTTATTTATATTAGTTTATTTTATTTTTGTCTTTTTGTTTAGGTTTATTTTTTATTTTTATTTAGTTTAGTTTATTTATTTTAGGTTTTATTTATTTTAGTTTAAGTTATTTATTTTAGTTTATTTTTTAAGTTTAGGTTTAGGTTTATGTTTATTTTTTGTTTAGTTTTAATTTTATTTTATATTTTAGGTTTAGGTTTTATTTTTTATTTTTAGGTTTAGGTTAATATTTTTTTTAGGTTTTTATTTTAGGTTTATTTTTATGTTTTATTTTTTAGTTTATGTTTAGGTTTATTTTTAGTTTATTTTATTTTATTTACTTTAGGGTTCAAGTTTAGGTTTAGGTTTTATTTTTTTTATTTTAGGTTTAGGTTTATTTTATTTTGTTTATTTTATGTTTAGGTTTTTTTTTAGTTTAGGGTTTAAGTTTTATTTTTTATTTATTTTTAGGTTTTATTTTTAGGATTAGGTTTTTATTTAGTTTTTATTTTATTTTCATTTATGTTTATTTTATTTATATTTTACATTTAGTTTTTCTTTTTTTGGTTTATTTTATTTTTTAGTTTAGTTTAGGTTTTTATTTTATTTTATTTTAGTTTAGTTTTTATTTTTTATTTTCTTTTATATTTACGTTTATATTTAGGTATAGGTTTATGTATAGGTTTATGTTTAGGTTTAAGTTTTAGTTTAAGTTTTTATTTTATTTTATTTTTTTATTTTATTTAAGTTTAGGTTTTTTTATTTATTTTATTTATAGGTTTTATTTAGTTTAGGTTTATGATTTTAGGTTTTTAGGGTTTAGGGTTTAGGGGTTGGTGTTAAGGATTGAGGGTTTAGGATTGAGGGTTTAGGGTTTAGGGTTTAGGGTTTATTGTTTAGGCTTTAGGCTTTAGGGTTTAGGGTTTAGGGTTTAGGGTTCTTTTAGGGTTTAGTGTTTAGTGTTTTTAAGTTTAGAGCTTAGGGTTTAGGGGTTAGAATTAGTTTAGTGTTTAGGTTTAGGGTTTTAGGGTTTAGGGTTTAGTGTTATTTTAGGTTTAGGTTTAGGTTTAGGGTTTGGGTTAGGGTTTAGGGTTTAGGGTTTAGAGTTTAGGGTTTAGGGTTTAAGGTTTAGAGTTAGTTTAGGGTTTAGAGTTTAGTGTTTTTTAGGGTTTTGGGCTCTAGGGATTAGGGTTTAGATTTTAGGGCTATTTGTTTAGGGTTTAGGGTTTTTTTGTAAATTGAGTAAACAGGTAGGTTTAGGTTTATTTATTTTAGATTATTTTATTTTTTCTTTTTATTTAGGATAATTTCTTATTTTTATTTAGTTTAGTTTATTTATTTTAGGTTCATTTATTTCAGTTTAGGTTTTATTTTAGTTTATTTTTTAAGTTTAGGTTTAGGTTTATGTTTATTTTTTGTTTAGTTTTTATTTTATTTTAATTTTTAGGTTTATATTTTATTTTATTTTTTTTAGGTTTAGGTTTAAGTTTTTTTTTATTAGGTTTTTTTATTTTTTGGTTTATTTTATTTTTTAGTTTAGTTTCAGTTTTTCTTTATTTTATTTAAGTTTAGTTTTTATTTTTTATTTTATTTTATTTTTGTTTAGGTTTAGGTTTAAGTTTATGTTTAAGTGTAGGCTTTAGTTTAGGTTTTTATTTTATTTTATTTTTTATTTTATTTTTAAGTTTTACTTAGTTTAGGTGTATGTTTGTAGGTTTTTAGGCTTTACGATTTAGGGTTTAGTGTTTAGGATTTGGTGTTTACAGTTTAGTGTTTAGGGTTGTAGGTTTTAGGGTTTAGGGTTTAGGGTTTAGGGTTTAGGTTTAAGGTTTAGGGTTTTAAGGTTTAGGGTTTAGGGTTTAGGTTTGTAGGTTTAGGTTTGTTGGTTTAGTGTAGTTAATTTTAGTTTAAGTTTAGGTTTACTTTATTTTTATTTTAGGTTTAATTTTTTCAATTTAGGGTTTAGGTTTTATTTGTTTATTTATTTTTTTGGGTTTTATTTTTTAGGTATATTTTTTAGGTTTAGATTTTTATTTAGTTTTTATTTTATTTTATTTTAGGTTTATTTAATTTTTATTTTAGGTTTACTTTTTATTTTTTTAGTTTAGTTTAGGTTTTTATTTATTTTACTTTAGTTTAGTTTTTATTTTTATTTTATTTTCTTTCTTAAGTTTAAGTTTAAGTTTAGGTTTTAGTAAAGGTTTTTATTTTATTTTATTTTTTATTATATTATGGTTTAGGTTTTATCTAGTTTATGTTTAGATTTTTAGCTTTTTAGGGTTCAGGGTTTATGGTTTAGGCTTTTGGGTTTAGGGTTTAAGGTTTAGGGTTTAGGTTTTAGGGTTTTTAAGGTTAGGGTTATTAGGGTTTAGGATTTAGGGTTGAGGGTTTAGGTTTTAGGTTTAGGGTTCAGCTTTTAATTTAGGGTTTAGGGGTTTTCAATTTTTTTTAATTTTAATAGAGAATAGATTCAGATTCAACATTTCTTCTTTTTGATTTCATCAACAATGTAACATACTAAACTTTCTAAGACATAAGCGATGAAATAGAACAAAAATGGGCACACATAGAGCAAAACTAAAGATACCGTTCCATAAGTAGTAGATCGAATCAACCGTTCTTCAGTTTCTCCAATTCCCATCAGAATCACCATGGCCTCTTGAGTAGCGGGATCCACTATCATGTCCCCGATCTCTCCCTCTTCCATCACCATGACTGTAACCTCCATCACTCTTGTTGTCTCCATAACCACCACTGCTTCACCACCACCTCAATATCTACCAGCACCTCCAGAACCCCACCACCACTATCATAATCGCAGCCTCCGCCTTCGCCTCCACCGCTAGATCTAAACTGAGCCTAGTTAATGGTGAAGTTCTTGTAGTCAAGGTTCTGCCCATTCTTAGCGTTTATGTTTAGGTTTAGGTTTATTAGGTTTTAGGGTTTAAGTTTATTTTTTAATTTATTTAGTTAGTTTAGGTTTAGGTTTAGGGTTGGGGTTTAGGGTTTAGGGTTTAGCATTAGGATTTAGGGTTTAGGGTTTTATGATTTTAGAGTTTATACTTTTCGGGTTTAGGGTTTAGAGTTTAGGTTTTAGGGTTTTTTAGGGTTTAGGGTTAAAGGTCTAGAATTTATTAGTGTTTAGGTTTTAGGGTTTCTTAGGCTTAAGGTTAAGGGTTTAGGATGTTTTAAGGCTTAGGGTTTAGGTTTAGTGTTGTAGGTTTAGGGTTTAGGGTTAGGATTAGTTTTAGGGTTTAGGGTTAAGGGCTTAGGGTTTATGATTTAGGTTTTAAGGTTTTTTTTAATTAAGTAAACCAACAGGTTTAAGTTTATTTAGTTTATTTTATATTTTTTATTTAGATTTATTATTATTATTTTTATTTAGTTTATTTATTTTAAATTTATTTATTTTAGTTTAATTTTTTATTTTATTTTATTTTTTAGGTTTAGGTTTTATTTTTTATTTTTAGGTTTAGGTTTAGGTTTTGATTTTATTTTTTCAAGTTTAGGTTTTAGGTTTTTATTTTGGGTTTATGTTTAGGTTTTATTTTTTTAGTTTAGGTTTAGGTTTATTTTATTTTATTTTGTTTAGGGTTTTGGTTTAGTTTATTTTAGGTTTATGTTTATGTTTTATTTATTTTAGTTTAGTTTAGGTTTAGGTTTATTTTATTTTTATTTTAGGTTTAGGTTTTTTTTCTTTTAGGGTTTGAGTTTTATTATTTATTTATTTTTAGGTTTATTTTTTAGGTTTAGGTTTTTTATTTTATTTTAGGTTTATTATAGGTTTATTTTATTTTTATTTTATGTTTAGTATTTATTTTATTTACGTTTTGATATTTGTAGGTTTATTTAATTTTTTAATTTAATTTTGGTTTTTTTATTTATTTTATTTTAATTTATTTTTATTAGTTTATTTTATTTTATTTTTATGTTCGTTTAGGTTTTTGTTTAGGTTTAATTATTTTTTATTTTATTTAAGTTTAGGTCTTTTTATTTATTATATTTTTAGGTATTATTTAGTTTAGGTTTATGTTTTTAAGTTTTTAGGGTTTACAGTTTAGACTTTAGGGTTTTAGGGCTTAGGGTTTAGGGTTAGGATTTAGGGTTTAGGGTTTAGGGTTTAGGTTTTATGATTTAGGGTTTGGGTATTAGGGTTAGCTTAATGTTTAGGGTTAGTTTAGGGCTTGGGGTTTTAGGTTTAGGGTTTAAGCTTTAGAGTTTAGGATTTTAGGGTTTAAGGTTTATGGTTTAGTGTTATTTTAGGGTTTAGGGTTTAGGGTTTAGGGTTTTGGGTTTAAGGTTTAGGATTTAGGGTTAATTTAAGTTTAGTTTAGGTTTAGGTTTAGTTTATAGTTTAGGTTTAAGTTTAAATTTAGACTTTAAGTTTAGTTTTAATTGAACTTTAGGTTTAGGGTTTTAGGGTGTAGGGTTTAGGGTTGGAGGTTAGGTTGGTTTAGGTTTAGGGGGTAAAGGTTTAAGATATTTAGAGGAATTTAGGAGTTTAGGGTTTAGGAGGTTTAAAATTTAGAGGTTAGGAGGTTATGGTTTATAGTTGAATTTAAGGTTTAAGGTTTAGAGATTTTTTTAGGATTAAGTTTGAGTTTAGATTTATAGTTTAGTGTTTAGGGTTTAGAGTTTAGGGTTCAAGGTTTAGGTTTAGGTTTGAGGTTTAAGTTTTTTTTATTGAGTTTAGGATTTAGGTATAGGAGTAGGTTTATAGTTTAGAGTTTCTGATTTAGGTAGTTTAGAGTTTAGGGTTAGGGTTTTTTCATTTATTTTTTTGATTTTTTTTAAATTAAGTAAACTGGTTGGCTTAGGTTTATCAAGTTTAGTTTTTTTTTATTTTAGTTTATTTTATTTTCTATTTTGATTTAGGTTTATTTTTAATTTTATTTAGTTTAATTTATTTATTTTAGTTTTGCTTTTTATTTTAGTTTATTTTTTATGTTTAGGTTTAGGTTTAAGTTTATTTTCTAGTTTAGTTTTATTTTTATATTATTTTTTAGGTTTAGGTTTTATTTTTTATTTTTAGCTTTAATTTTAGATTTTTATTTTAAGGTTTTATTTTTTAGTTTAGGTTTCAGTTTATTTTTAGTTTATGTTATTTTATTTAGTTTAGGTTTAGGTTTAGGTTTAGCTTATTTTAAGTTTAGGTTTAAGTTTACTTATTTTTTTTATATTAGGTTTAGGTTTTTTTTTTAGTTTAAGGTTTCAGTTTTATTTTTTATTTATTTTTAGGTTTCATTTTTTAGGTTTATTGGTTAGGGTTAGGTTTTTATTTAATTTTAAATTTATTTTATTTAGGTTTATTTTATTTTTATTTTAAGTTTAGTTTTCATTTTATTTAAGTTTTTTTAGTTTAGTTTAGGTTTTTATTTATTTTATTTTAGCTTAGTTTTTATTTTTTATTATATTTTCTTTTTAGGTTTTGGTTTAGGTTTTACTTTATGATCTTATGTTATTTTATTTCTTTATTTTATTTTGGTTTAGGTTTTTATTTTATTTCTTTATTTTATTCATTTTGGTTTAGGGTTTAGTTTATGGTTTAGTCTTTATTTTTATTCATTTTATTTTATGTTGAGGTTTTTAGCATTTTTGGTTGGAGGGTTTAGGGTTAGTTTAGGGTTTAGGGCTTAGGGTTCAAGGTTTTTCTTTTGGGTTTATGGTTTTAGGGTTTAGGGTTTAGGGTTCAAGGTTTTTCTTTTGGGTTTATGGTTTTAGGGTTTAGGGTTTAGGGTTTAGGGCTTTAAGGTTTAGGGTTTAGGGTTTAGGGTTTTATGGTTTACGTTTTAGGGTTTAGGGTTTAGTTTTAGGTTTAGGGTTCAGGTTTTAGTTTAGGGTTTTGGGTTTTGGGTTTAGGTTTAGAATTTTATTTTAGTTCATTTTTTATGTTTATGTTTAGGTTTATGTTTATTATTTAGTTATGTTTTATTTTTATTTTATTTTTTAAGTTTAGGTTTTTTTTAGGTTTAGGTTTATGTTTTTTTTTTATTTTTTAGGTTTAGGTTTTAGGTTTTTATTTTAGGTTTATTTTTTAGGTTTTATTTTTTAGTTTAAGTTTATGTTTATTTTTAGTTTATTTTATTTTATTTAGTTTATGGTTTAAGTTTAGTTTATTTTAGGTTTAAGTTTAGGTTTTATTTATTTTAGTTTAGTTTATCATAGTTTAGGTTTAGGTTTATTTTATTTTGTTTATTTTATTTTTTATTTTGGTTTAATTTTTTTCTTTTAAATTTAGGGTTTAGGTTCTATTTTTTATTTATTTTTAGCTTTTCTTTTCAGGTTTATTTTTTAAGTTTATGTTTTTATTTAGTTATTATTTTTTTATATTTTATGTTTATTTTATTTTTATTTTACGATTAGTTTATTATATTTAAATTTTTTATTCTAAGGTTTATTTTATTTTTTTATTTTACTTTAGGTTTTCATTTATTATATTTTAGTTTAATTTTATTAACTTATTTTATTTTATTTTTAGGTTTAGCTTTAGCTTTTCTTTAGGTTTTTGTTTTATTTTATTTTATTTATTTTGTTTAGGTTTAGGTTTTTTTTATTTTTTTATTTTAAATTTTTATTTAGTTTAGGTTTAGGTTTTCAGGTTCTTAGGGTTTAGGGTTTAGGGATTTAGGATTTATGGTTAGGGTTTAGGATTTAGGGTTTAGTGTTTTGTGTTTTTTAGGGTTTAGGGTTTTGGATTTTAGGGATTCGGGTTTGGGGTTTAGGGTTTAGGGTTTATGGTTTAGGGTTGTAGGTTTAGGGTTTATAGTTTAGGGTTTATGGTTTTAGGGTTTTGGGTTTAGGGTTAGGGTTTTTTTATTTTATTATTTTATTATTTTTTTAAATTAAGTAAACTGGTATGTTTGGTTTATTTAGTTTATTTTTTTATTTATTTTAGTTTAATTTATTTTTTATTTTGATTTAGGTTTATTTTATTTTATTTAGTTTATTTTATTTATTTTGGTTTATTTATTTTTTTAAGGTTTTATTTTAGTTTATTTTTTAGGTTTAGGTTTAGGTTTAGGTTTTTTTTTTAGTTTTATTTTATTTATTTTATGTAGGTTTTAAATTAGTTTAAGTTTTATTTTATGTTTTAGGTTTAAGTTTTATTTTTTTTTATTTTAGATTTATTTTAGGTTTTTTATTTTTTTTAGTTTAGGTTTAGGTTTTATTTATTAGTTTTTTATTTTATATATTTTATTTATTTTTTTAATTTATGGTTTAGGTATAGTTTATTTTAGGTTTAGGTTTAGGTTTTGTTTATTTTAGTTTAGTTTATTTTAGTATAGGTTTAGGTTTATTTTATTTTATTTATTTTAGGTTATAGTTTATGTTTTATTTTTTATTTATTTTTAGGTTTATTTTTTAGGTTTTTGTTTTTATTTAGTTTTTATTTTAATTTAGCTTAACTTCATTTTATCTTTATTTTATGTTTAGTTTTTTATTTTATTTAGGGTTTTTATTCTTAGGTTTATTTTATTCTTTAGTTACGTTTAAGTTTTTATTTATTTTATTTTAGTTTAGCTTTTATTTTCTATTTTATTTTATTTTTAGGTTTAGGTTTACGTTTGTTTAGGTTTAGGTTTAGGCTTGGGTTTTTATTTTATTTTATTTAAGTCTAAGTTTATTTTCTATTTTATTTTTAGGTTTTATTTAGTTTAGGTTTAAGTATTTAGGTTTTTATGATTTAGGGTTTAGGGTTTAGGTTTTAAGGTTTAGCGTTTGGGGTTTAGGGTTTAGGGTTTAGGGTGGTAGGTTTTAGGGTTTAGGGTTTAAGGTTTAGGGTTTAGTGGTTTAGGGTTTAAGATTTAAGGTTTCGGGTTTTATGGTTTAGGGTTTAGGTTTAGGGTTTAGGGTTTGGGGTTTAGGTTTAAGTTTTTTAGGTTTTAGATTTAGAGTTTAGGTTTAGGGTTTAAATTTAGTTTGGGGTTTAGGTTTAGGTTTAGGTTTAGGGTTTAGGTTTAGAATTTAGGGTTTAGGGTTTAGGGTTTTAAGGTTTAGGTTTAGGGTTGTAGGTTTAGGTTAAAGGTTTTTTATTTTTTTAATTATATTAGGGTGGTAGGTTTAATTTATTTATTTTATTTATTTTATTTATTTATTTTATTTAATTTTTTATGTTTATTTAGGTTATTTTTTTATTTAGTTTAGTTTATTTATTTTAAGTTTATTTATTTTAATTTAGGTTTTTTATTTTAGTTTATTATTTTAGTTTAGGTTTAGGATTATTTTTTAATTTAGTTTTCTTTTTATTTTATTTTTAGGTGTTGGTTTTATTTTTTATTTCTATGTTTAGGTTTAGGTTATAATTTTTATTTTTCTAAGTCTATGTTCTAAGTTTTTATTTTAGGTTTATTTTTAGGTTTTATTTTTTAGTTTAAGTTTAGGTTTATTTTTAATTTATATTATTTTATTTAGTTTAGGTTTAGGTTTTGGTTTTAATTATTTTGGTTTAGTTTATTTTAGTTTAGGTTTCGTTTATTTTATTTTTTTTAGGTTTGGTTTTTTTTAGTTAGGTTTAGATTTTATTTTTATTCATTTTAGATTTTATCTTGAGGTTTATTATTAGGTTTAGGTTTTTTTTTTGTTTTTATTTTATTTATTTTGGATTATTTTATTTTTATTTTAGGTTCAATTCTTATTTTATTTAGGTTTTTTATTTTTTAGTTTATTTTAGGTTTTATTTATTTTTTATTTTATTTCCTTGTTAGGTTTAAGTTTAGGTTCAGGTTTAGGTTTTAGTTTTAGTTTTTATTTTATTTTATTTTGGTTTAGGTTTTTTATTTATTTTATTTTTAGGTTTTATTTAGTTTAGGTTTAGGTTTTTAGCTCTTTAGGGTTTAGGGCTAGGGTTTTGGGTTTATTTAGGGTTTAGGGTTTATGGTTTAGGGTTTGGGTTTTAGCATTTAGGGTTTAGGGTTTAGGGTTTAGGTTTTAGGTTTTAGTGTTTAGGGTTTAGGCTTTTAGCATTTGGGGTTTAGGGTTTAAGGTTTTTATAGTTTACAGTTTAATTTTAGGTTTAAGGTTTAGGTTTTAGTTAAGGAATTAGGTTTTTGGTTTTTTTTTAAACAGAGAACAAATTCAGATTCAACATTTCTTCTTTTTGATTTCATCAACCAAATAACACACTAAGTTTTCTAAGACACAAGTGGCATAGTTCATAAATTAGCATGCATAGAGCATAAAACTCCAAATAACTACGTCTATTTTAAAGACATTGTTCCATAAGTAGCAGATTAGTCATTCTTAAGTTTCTCTAGTTCCCATGAACCACCATGACCTCTCAGTGGCGGGATCCACCATCCTCGATCTCTCTTTCCATCACCACCAGTTATAACCTCCATGTCCACCTCCATTCCTGCCGACCACCACCTCCATATCCACCCGGTGTCTAGATCCCCACCACCACTATGATTCGCCTCCACCACCTCTCCCGCTAGATCTAGACTAAGCACGGTTGATGGTGATGTTTCCATCAAGGTGCTGTCCATTCTTAGGGTTTATGTTTATTAGGTTTTAAGGTTTAGGTTTTTTTTTTTAGTTAAGGGTTTATGTTTTATTTTTTATTTACTTTAGGTTTTATTTTTAGGTTTATTTTTTAGGTGTAGGTTTTTATTTTACTTATTTTAGGTTTAAGGTTTAGGGTTAAGGGTTTAGGGTTTAAGATTTAGTGTTTAGGGTTTAAGGTTTATGGTTTAGGTTTTTTTTTTAAAAGCATTATGTAAACCTGTAGGTTTAGTTTTATTTGGTTTATTTAGTTTATTTTATATTTTTATTTAGGTTTATATTTTATTTTTATTTAGTTTACTTTATTTATTTTATGTTTATTTATTTTAGTTTAGGTATTTTATTTTATTTTATTTAGGATTAGGTTTAGGTCTATGTTTATTTTTTAGTTTAGTTTTATTTTTATTTTATTTTATAAGTTTAGGTTTCAATTTTTATTTTATTTTTTTAGGATTAGGTTTTAGGTTTTTATTTTAGGTTTACTTTTAGATTTTATTTTTTAGTTTACATTTAGGTTTATTTTTAGTTTATTTTATTTTATTTAGTTTATGGTTTATGCTAAGTTTATTTTAGTTTAGGTTTAGGTTTTATTTATTTTAGTTTAGTTTATTTTAGTTTAGGTTTAAGTTTATTTTTTTTATTTTAGGTTTAGGTTTTATTTTTATAATTTTTTAGGTTTTATTTTTAGGTTTATTGCTTAGGTTTATGTTTTTATTTAGTTTATAATTTATTTTATTTTAAATTTATTTTATTTAGGGTTTAGGGTATAGGTTTAGGGTTTAGGATTTAGATTTTAGGGTTTAAGGTTTAGGCTTTAGGGTTAGTTTAGGGTTTAGGGTTTGGGGTTTAGGGTTTAGGGTTTAGGGTTTTAGGGTTTAGGATTTAGGTTTAGGGTTTAGAGTTTGGGGTTTCAGGGTTTAGGATTTAGTGTTTGGGGTTTAGGGTTTTAGGGTTTATGGTTTAGGGTTTAGGGTTTAGGATTTAAGTTCAGGGTTAGGGTTTTTTTTAATTTTTTAATTTTTTTATTCTTTTAAATTAAGTAAAATGGTATGTTTAAATTTATTTAGTTTATTTTTTATTTTTTTTAGTTCATTTTATATTTTATTTTTATTTAGGTTCATTTTTGTTTTTATTTAGTTTAGTTTATTTATATTTAGGTTTTTTATTTCGATTTATTTTTTAGGTTTAGGTTTATGTATATTTTTTTGGTTTTGTTTTACTTTTTTATTTTATTATTTTTATTATTTTTATTATTTGGTTTAGGTTTATTTTTAGGTTTTATTTATTCATTTAGATTTAGGTTTATTTTTAGTTTATTTTATTTTATTTAGTTTAGGGTTTATGTTTAGTATATTTTAGGATTAGATTTAGGTTCTATTTATTTTATTTTAGTTTATTTTAGTATAGGTTTAATTTTATTTTATTTTATTTATTTTAGGTTTAAATTTTTTTTAGTTTAGGGTTTTGGTTCTAATTTTTA
The DNA here is from genome assembly GCA_021442155.1 of Cymbidium sinense. Lineage (NCBI taxonomy): Eukaryota > Viridiplantae > Streptophyta > Magnoliopsida > Asparagales > Orchidaceae > Cymbidium > Cymbidium sinense. The sequence goes on from CM038216.1 coordinate 199,590,614, forward strand.
CTTTTTCTAGGTTTAATTTTTAGGTTTATGTTTTTATTTACCTTTTATTTTATTATATTTCATGTTTATTTTATTTTATTTTTATGTTTACTATTTATTTTATTTATGTTTTTTTTGTTTTTAGGTATATTTTTTTATAGTTTTGTTTAAGTTTTTATTTTTTTTATTTTATTTTAATTTTTTTTAGTTTATTTTATTTTTAGGTTTTGGTTTAGGTTAAGGTTTAAGTTTTAGTTTAGGTTTTTATTTTATTTTATTTTTTTATTTTATTTACATTTAAGTTATTTATTTATTTTAATTTTTAGGTTTTATTTACTTTAGGTTTAGGTTTCTAGGTTTTTAGGGTTTAATGTTTAGGATTTAGGGTTTAGTATTTCGAGTTTGGGGTTTAGAGTTTAGGGTTTAGGGTTATAGGTTATAGGGTTTAGGGTTTAAACCTTAGGGTTTTAGGGTTTAGGGTTTAGGGTTTAGGGTTTTAGGTTTAGGGTTTAGGTTTTTGGTTTAGGGTTAGTTTTGGGTTTTGGGTTTTTTTCTTTATTTATTTTTCTATTTTTATTATTTTTTATTTTTTAAATTTTGTAAACTGGTAGTTTAGGTTTATTTAGTTTATCTTTTATTTATTTTTGTTTATTTTATTTATTTTATTTTTATTTAGGTTCATTTTTATTTTTATTAAGTTTAGTTTATTTATTTTAGTTTAGGTTTTTTATTTTAGTTCATTTTTTAGGTTTAGCTTCAAATTTTGGTTTATTTTTTGGTTTTATTTTATTTTATTTTTTTAGGTTTAAGCTTTATGTTTTATTTTAGGTTTAGGTTTAGGATTTTTTTTATTTTTTAGGTTTAGGTGTTAGGTTTTATTTTAGGTTTATTTTTATGTTTTACTTTTTAGTTTAGGTTTAGGTTTATTTTTAGTTTATTTTATTGTATTCAGTTCAGGTTTTAGGTTTAGGTTTAATTTATTTTAGGTTTATGTTTTATTTATTTTAGTTTAGGTTTATGTTTAATTTATTTTTATTTTACTTTTAGGTTTTTTTTTAGTTTAGGGTTTAGGCTTAATTTTATTTATTTTTAGGTTTATTTATTAGGTTTAGGTTTTTATTTAGTTTTTATTTTATTTTATTTTAGGTTTATTTTATTTTTATTTTAGGTTTAGTTTTTGTTTTAGTTAGGTTTTTTATTTTTTAGTTTAGTTTAGGTTTTTATTTATTTTTTATTTTATTTTCTTTTAGGTTTAGGTTTAGGTTTAGGTTTTGGTTTATGTTTTTATTTTATTTTTGAATTATATTTTGGTTTAGGTTTATTTATTTATTTTATTTTTAGGTTTTATTTCATTTAGGTTTAGGTTTTAGCAGGGTTTAGGGTTTAGGTTTATTTAGTGTTTAAGGTTTTGGGTTCAGGGTTTGGGGTTTAGGGTTTATGGTTTAGGGTTTAGGGTTTAGAGTTTAGGATTTAGGTTTAGGGTTTAGGGTTTAGGTTTTAGGGTTTAGGGTTTAGGGTTTATGGTTTTAGGGTTTTAGGTTTAGGGTTTAGGGTTTAGGGTTTAAGGTTTTTATTATTTAGCATTCAGGGTTTAGGGTTTATGGTTTAATTAAGGATTTAGGGTTTTTGGTTTTTTTTTAAAATAGTGAATAAATTCAAATTCAACATTTCTTCTTTTTTAGTTTCATCAACTAAGTAACACACCATGTTTTTAAGACACAATTAGCTACATAGTTCAAAATGAGCGGATACAACAAATCAAAACCCCACATATAGAACCTTCTCTTATAAAGACACTCTTAAATTTCTCCAGTTCTCGTGAACCACCTGTCCTCTAAAGTAGGGATCCCCATCATAGATCTCTCCCTCCCCCCGGTGTAACCTCAGTCACTCTTCCCCTCCATACCCTTTGCTCACCACCTCCGGATCCCCACCACCACTTGATAATGCCCTTCAGCCTCTCAAGATCTTGGTAGTCAGTTGTGGTGATGTTCTTGCTGTCATAGTTCTGCCCATTCTTAGGGCTTAGGTTTATCAGGTTTTAGGTTTATGTTTATTTTTTAATTTATTTAGTTACTTTAGGTTTAGGTTTAGGGTTTGGTGTTTAAGGTTTAGAGTTTAGGGTTAAGGTTTAGGGTTTAGGGTTTAGGTTTTAGGGTTTAGGGTTTTAGGGTTTATGCTTTTAGGGTTTAGGGTTTAGGGTTAGGGTTTAAGGTTTAGGGTTTAGGGTTTCTTAGGGTTGTAGGTTTATGGATTAGGGTTTAAGGTTTAGGGTTTAAAGTTTAGGATTTAGGGTTTAAGGTTTTATTTTAAATTATGTAAGTAGTTAGGTTTATTTAGTATAATTAGTTTATTTTTATTTATTTTAATTTACTTTATTTTTATTTAGGTTTATATTTTATTTTATTTAATTTAGTTTATTTATTTGAGGTTTATTTATCTTAGTTTAGGTTTTATTTTTGTTTATTTTTTAGGTTTAGGTTTAGGTTTAGATTTATTTTTTAGTTAAGTTTTATTTTTATTTTATTTTTTAGGTTTAGGTTTTATTATTTATTTTTTATTTTTAAGTTTAGGTTTAGTGTTTTTATTTTATTTTTTTAGGTTTAGGTTATTGGTTTTTATTTTTGGTTTATTTTATTGTTTAGATTTATTTTTTTGATAATTTTATTTTATTTAATTTAGATTTAGGTTTAAGTTTAATTTATTTGAGGTTTAGGTTTAGGTTTTATTTATTTTATATTAGGTTTAAGTTTATTTTATTTTGTTTATTTTATTTTTATTTTAGATTTAGGTTTTTTTAGTTAAAGGTTTATGCTTTATTTTTTATTTACTTTTAGGTTTATTTTTAGGCTTATTTTTTAAGTTTACATTTTTATTTAGTTTTTTTTTTTAAGGTTTAGGGTTTAGGATTTAGTGTTTAGGGTTTAGGGTTTACGGTTTAGGGTTTTTTTAAATTAAGTAAACCGGTAGGTTTAGGTTTATTTAGTTTATTTCGATAATTTTATATTTTTATTTAGGTTTATATTTTATTTTTATTTAGTTTAGTTTATTTATTTTAGTTTAGTTTTTTATTTTAATTTATTTTTTAGGTTTAGGTTTATATTTATGTTTATTTTTTTTAGTTTTATTTTTATTTTATTTTATTTTTTAGGTTTAGGTTTTATTTTTAATTTTCAAGTTTATGTTTAGGTTTTTATTTTATTTTTTTAGGTTTAGGTTTTAGGTTTTTTTTAATTTATTTTTAGGTTTTTTATTTTTAGTTTAGGTTAGGTATATTTTAGTTTTATATTATTTTATTTAGTTTAAGATTTAGGTTTAGTTTATTTTAGCTTTATGTAGGTTTTATTTATTTTAGTTTAGGTTTAGGTTTTATTATTTTGTTTATTTTATTTTATTTTAGGTTTAACTCTTGTAGGTAAATTAATGGAAATAATAGATATTATGGTTCATAGAATAATAAATATTTTATGTGTTCAAGAAACTAAATGGGTTGGGGAGAAGGCCAAGGAGATTGATAGTTTATGTTTTAAACTTTGGTATTCAAGTAAGTCAAACTAGAAATGGTGTAGGTGTGATTATAGATAAAAGTTTGAAGGATAATGTTATAACTATTAATAGATATGGAGATAGAATTAAAGCTTTAAAGATTATTCTTGATACTAAGATTCTCAATGTTATAAGTGTTTATGCTCCTCAAGTAGGTTTGGATGTAAGCTCAAAAGGAAATTTTTGGAATGAATTAGAGGGATTAATACAAAAGATACCTCTTACAGAAAAAGTATTTATTGGAGGAGATTTAAATGGACATGTTGGTAGAGTGGTACAAGATTTTAAAAGTATTCATGGTGGTTATGGATTTGGAGTGACTAATGAAGAAGGTAGGACTATATTAGATTTTTCTTTATCTTATGATTTTGTAGTTGCTAATACTTTATTTAAGAAAAGAGATGAACATATTATTACTTATAAAATGGATCTAGTAAAAACGATTGATTATTTTCTAATAAGAAAAATAGATCGTTTAGATGGTAAGGATTGTAAGGTCATTCCAAGTGAATGTTTAAGTATCCAACATCTATTAGTTTTAGATTTTAAGATGAAGGATTGTAATAGAAAAAATAAATCAAATTATTATCCTAGGATTAGATGGGGACACCTAAAGAACACATAAAAATATTTTTAAGAGCAAGCTACAAGAGCTTAGAATTTGGGATGTTCATAAGGAAGCTAATGTTATGTGGGAAAAAGTAGCAAGTGAAATTAAGCAAGTTACTAAAAGTGTGCTTGGATAATCAAAAGGAAAAGCTTCTTTTAATAAAAATAGTTGGTGGTGGAGTCAGAGTGTGCAAGAAAAGATAAGAACTAAGAAGCATTGTTATAAAATTTGGTTTCGATGTAAAAACTCAGAGAATTGGCAAAGATAAAGTGGCATGCAGAGATTCTAAGAAAGAAATATATGATGCAAAAAATTTTGCTTTTAGTGATTTATACAATTGATTAGATACCAAAGAAGGTGAAAGATGTATAAGTTAGCCAACCAAAGAGATAGGAAAAGTAAAGACCTAGTTCAAGTGAGGTGTATTAAGGATGAAAATAATAAAGTGCTTTTCTTAGAAAAGGATATTGTAAATAGGTGGATGAGATATTTTGATAAACTTTTCAATGAAGGATCTAAAATTATGATTGATTTTAGCAACCTTAATACCCTAAACAAAAATAGGGAATTTTATTTTTTATTTATTAGTAAATCAAGTTAGAGAAGCTTTAAAGAAAATGAAACGTGGAAAAATAGTAGGACCTGATGATATTCCAATAGAAGTGTGGAAATGTTTAGGAGATCAAGAAATTTCTTGGCTTACAAATCTTTTTAAGGTTATTTTAAAGACTAAAGAGATGTCAGATGAGTGGAGGAAGAGTTTGTTGGTTCATATATTTAAGAATAAAGATGATGCACAAGAGTGTGCAAATTATAGAGGGATTAAGTTAATGTGTCATACATTAAAATTATGGGAGAGAGTAACATAGCATGCGATGTGATACAAATGTTTCTCACAATCAGTTTGGTTTCATGCCAGGAAGTTCTACTATGGATGCTATACATTTGTTAAGAGGTTTGATGGAGAAGTATAGAGAAAGTAAGGAGGATCTACATATGATATTTATTAATTTAGAGAAAGCTTATGATAAAGTTTAAAGATATGTTCTTTGCAGAGTTCTAGAACAGAAAGGAGTAAATATTTGTTATATTCAAGTCATTAAGGATATGTATACTAGAGCTATTACTTGTGTCCAAACACAAGAAGGATTGACAAAATATTTTCCTATTTTAGTCGAATTACTTCAAGGATCAACTTTAAGCCCTTATCTTTTAGCTTTAGTTATGGATGTTCTTACTAAGCATTTACATGATGATGTACCTTAGTGTATGCTTTTCTTGATGACATTTTTCTTGTTGATAAGACTAGAGAGGTAGTCCAAGAGAAAATTGAATTATGGAGGTCAACATTAGAGTCTAAAGGTTTTCATTTCAGTAGATCTAAATGAATATATGGAGTGTAATTTTAGTTATAGAAGTTCTAGTGGTAGTGTTGTGACATTAGGTGAGCAAGTCATTAATAAGAGTGAGCGATTCAGATATTTAGGCTCTATTGTTCAAAATGATGGTGACATAGATGGAGATGTTATTATTAGAATTCAAGTTGGATGGTTGAAGTGGAGGAATGCATCTGGCCTATTGTGTGATAGAAAAGTTCCACTTAAACTTAAGGGAAAATTTTATAAGATGGTGGTAAGACCTGCAATGACTTATGGTGCAAAATGTTGGCCAATCAAAGAGAAGCATAAGACTAAGTTAAGTGTTACAGAGATGAGGATGCTCAGGTGGATGAGTGGCTTTACTCTTAGAGATAAATTGCGAAATGAGTATGTTCAAGAAAAAGTTGGAGTAGCTATAGTGGAAGATAAGATTAGAGAGAGTTACCTTAGATGGTTTGGCCACATAAAGCGTCGGTCATCCAATGATCTGGCTAGGAGAGTAGATGCATTAGATTTGCCTTATGTTAAGAAAGGTAGAGGTAGACCTAAAAAGACTTGGTTAAGATGTATAAAAAATGATCTTAGTACACTTGAATTAAATGAGAATTTCACACATAATTGGACACATTGGAGATGAAGGATTCATGTAGTCGACCCCGCTTAGTCGGATAAAGGCTTGTTGTTGTTGTTGTTATTGTTGTTGTTGTTGTTCTTGTTGTTGTTATTGTTGTTGTATTTTATTTTAGCTTTAGGTTTTTATTAGTTAAGGGTTTATGTTTTATATTTTATTTACTTTTAGGTTTTATTTTTAGGTTTATTTTTAGGTTTAAGTTTTTATTTAGTTTTTATTTTATTTTATTTTAGCTTTAGGGTTTAGGATTGAGAATTTAGTGTTTATTTAGGGATTACGGTTTAGCATTTTTTTTAAAGTTAAGTAAACTTGTAGGTTTAGGTTTATTTAGTTTATTTTATATTTTTATTTAGATTTAGATTTTATTTTTATTTAGTTAAGTTTATTTATTTTTGTTTAGGTTTTTCAATTTCAGTTTATTTTTTAGGTTCAGGTTTAGGTTTATGTTTATTTTTTAGTTTAGTTTTATTTTTATTTTTTTTTATGTTTAGGATTTATTTTTAATTTTTATGTTTAGGTTTAGGTTTTTATTTATTTTCTTACATTTAACTTTTAGGTTTTTATTTTAGGTTTATTTTTAGGTTTTATTTTATAGTTTATGTTTAGGTTTATTTTTAGTATATTTTCTTTTATTTAGTTTTTTTTAGTTTAGGGTTTAGGGTTTTTTAATTTATTTTTATGCTTTATTTTTATTTTTAATGTTTAGGTTTAAGATTTTATTTAGTTCATAATTTATTTTATTTTAGGTTTACTTTATTTTAGGGTTTAGGGTTTAGGGTTAGTTTAAGGTTTAGAGTTTAGGGTTTAGGGTTTAGGGTTTGATTTAGGGATTAGGGTTTAGGGTTTAGGGCTTTTTTTAAATTAAGTAAACCAGTAGGTTTAGGTTTATTTAGTTTATTATTAATTTATTTTAGTTTATTTTATTTTTATTTTTTATTTAGGTTTATTTTTTATTTTTATTTAGTTTAGTTTATTTATTTTAGATTTATTTATTTTAGTTTTTGTTTTTTATTTTAGTATAATTTATAGGTTTAGGTTTAGATTAATGTATATTTTCTAGTTTAGTTTTATTCTTATTTTACTTTTTATGTCTAGGATTTTCTTTTTTTAGGTTTAAATTTAGATTTTTATTCTATGTTTTTATGTTTAGGTATTTTTATTTTATTTTAGGTTTATTTTATTTTTATTTTTCCTTTAGGTTTTATTTTATTTAGGTTTTTTACTTTTAGGTTTATTTTTTTTAGTTTAGTTTAGGTTTTTTTTAGTTTAGTTCATTATTTTTTTTTTGTTTTAGTTTAGGTTTAAGTTTTAGTTTAGGATTTTATTTATTTATTTTATTTTTTTTAGGTTTAGGTTTAGGTCTATGTTTATATTTTAGTTTAGTTTTAGTTTTATTTTATTTTTTATGTTTAGATTTAATTTTTAATATTTAGGTTTAGGTGGAGATTTTTATATTTTTTTTTAGGTTTAGGTTTAGGGTTTATATTTTAGGTTTTATTTTTTAGTTTATGTTTAATTTTATTTTTAGTTTATTTTATTTTATTTAGTTTAAGGTTTAGGTTTAGTTTATTTTAGCTTTAGGTTTAGGTTTTATTTATTTTAGTTTATTTTATTTAGTTTAGGATTAGGTTTTTTTTACTTTGTTTGTTTGATTTCTATTTTAGGTTTAGTTTTTTTTTAGTTTAGGGTTTATGTTTTATTTTTTATTTACTTTTAGGTTTTATTTTAAGATTTATTTTTTAGGTTTAAGTTTTTATTTAGTTTTTATTTTATTTTATTTTAAGTTTAGGGTTTAGGGTTTAGGGTTTAGGATTTAGTGTTTAGGGTTTATGGCTCATGATTTAGGGTTTTTTATATTAAGTAAACCGTTAGGTTTAGGTTTATTTAGTTTATTTTAGATTTTTATTTAAGTTTATATTTTATTTTAATTTAGTTTAGTTTATTTAATTTATGTTTATTTATTTTAGTTTAGGATTTTTATTATAGTTTATTTTTTAGGATTAGGTTTAGGTTTATGTTTATTTTTTAGTTTAATTTTATTTTTATTTTATTTTTTTGATTTAGGTTTTATTTCTAATTTTTAGGTTTAGCTTTAGGTTTTTATTTTATTTTCTTAGGTTTAGGTTTTAGGTTTTTATTTTACATTTATTTTTAAGTTTTATTTTTCAGTTTAGGTTTTGGTTTATTTTTAGTTTATTATAATTTATTTAGTTTATTGTTTAGGTTTAGTTTATTATAGGTTTAGGTGTAGGTTTTATTTAATTTAGTTTAGGTTTAGGTTTATTTTATTTTCATTTTAGGATTAGGTTATTTTTTTAGTTTAGGGTTTAGGTTTTATTTTTCATATATTTTTAGGTTTATTATTTAGGTTTAGTTTTTTTATTTAATTTTTCATTTATTTTATTTTATGTTTATTTTATTTAGGGTTTATGGTTTAGGATTTATGGTTTTTAAGGTTTATGGTTTAGGGATTTTTTAAAAAAAATTAAGTAAACTGATAGGTTTAGGTTTATTTAGTTTATTTTTTATTTCTTTTAGTTTATTTTATTTTATATTTTTATTTTGTTTATTTAATTCTTTTAGGTTTATTTATTTAAATTTAGTTCTTTTGATTTTAGTTTACATTTTAGGTTTAGGTTTAGGTTTATGTTTTTTTTAGTTTAGTTTTATTTTTATTTTTAGGTTTAGGTTTTGATTTTTATTCTACTTTTTTAAGTTTAGGTTTTAGGTTTATTTTTAGGTTTTATTTTTTAGTGTAGGTATAAGTTTATTTTTAGTTTATTTTATTTTATTTAGTTTAAGATTTAAGTTTAGTTTATTTTAGGTTTAGGTTTAGGGTTTATTTATTTTAGTTTTGTTTATTTTAGTATAGGCTTAGTTTATTTTATTTTATCTATTTTATGTTTAGGTTTTTTTTGGTTTTATTTTTAGGGTTATTTTTTAGGTTTAGGTTTTTATTTAGTTATTATTTTATTTTATTTTAGGTTTAATTTATTTTTATTTTACATTTAGGTTTTATTTTATTTAGTTTTTTTTATTTTTAGGTTTCTTTTATTTTTTAGTTTAGTTTAGGTTTTTATTTATTTTATTTTATTTTAGTTTATATTTTTTATTTTATTTTATTTTTAGGTTTAGGTTTAGGTTTAAGTTTATGTTTTAGTTAAGGTTTTTAATTTTATTTTATTTTTTTGTTTTATTTACGTTTAGGTTTATTTATTTATTTTATTTTTATGTTTTATTTAGTTTAGGTTTAGGTTTTTAGGGTTTCAAGGTTAGGGTTTAGGGTTTAGGGTTTGGGGTTTAGGGTTTAGGGTTTAGGGTTGTTGGTTTTAGGGTTTAGGGTTTAGGGTTTTTTTTAGGGAACCCCATGTAAGGGAATTTTATTGCCATAAAAAAGGGGTTACAATGTCCTTAAGAGTGGATAAACTCAAGAACTACTGCTCAAAGAGCTACAATAAGTGTAGAGAGTGAATCCCTATCTAAGTACAATATAAAAGAAGGAAAAAAAACAAAAGAAAATAGAAAAATAGTAAGAGATACAAAAGTAATAAAAGAAAAAAAGAGGATATGACAACAACTTGTGAAGATAAGAGAAGCATATGCCACCACAGAAGGAACACCGAAACAATAGAACCTGAATAGCTAGAAAGGAATTCACACAGTGAGAATTAGTAAAATTGAAAAAACAAAGGAGAGTGAGAGATTTAGAGAAGTGTGTGAAGAAAGGCTCAGGCTCAATCACACAAGAATGGGGCAGCCGTAAACTTGAGCATCCAAACTTCAAAGGAAGGGTTACAGAACAAGTGCTACTACCAGCCAAGTTATGAGATCAATCATCCCAGCCATCATAGCCTACAAACCCGGGGGAAAGCGGCTGCCACTAGATGAAAATCATTTGATCTTTAATACCTGCATAACAAATAATAGCAAAATACACTATAGAAGAAAAGGAAACACTATTCAGCATGGCAAAATGATCCCCCCCAATCCCTTGAATGATAAGCACCACCTAAGTATTCCAACATAGCATGTGAATGAGCAACACAAACCCTAAATGATTAATCATCATGGCAAGGAAAACACCCCCATAGTGATGAAAGACAATCAGGATCAACAGCCCAGGTGTTAATATCCACCTATTAATAGCTAGATCACAATAATAATTATACAGGTCTAATAGAGCCAAGAGTAATCTTGTGGGATAAATCAAGCACAAAAGGGGTAATAGAAATAATTCGAGAACATAAAAACTCGATAAACCATTCAGCCAATAGACAAAACAACAAACCAAATAAGGTAACCAACAACAGGGGAGAAGGTAGGCAGTGTCATTACAGAAATGAGCCATGATAGGACTTAAAATATAAACAACCAAAAATCCATCATAAAGAGGGAAGATAGTCCAACTAATAGGAAAACAACAACAACAAAAATAAGGGGAAAAGGAGACCAAAAGAAATCCCAACTGTGCAAGGAAATAGCAGTAATCACAAAATTAAGAAGAGAAAGAGAACCAGTGAACATAATCAGCAAAGTAACTAATCTATCCATGAGGGTTAAGAAAAAGAGTAGCAAATCCCAGCAGGTCCAATGAAACAGGTGACAGTCCCATGTAAGGAGGCTATCAGCAAATAAAATTAGAGCCCAACATGTTAAAGGGAAAATAGCAGGTAACCAATAGATATGAAAGAAGAGCAAATACCACCGAAGATAACCAAAAAATGCAGCAGATAAGTGCAGCTAAAAACTGAGAAGGGGACAGTGCAAATAAAGGAAAATAGAAAGAGGAAAATATAGACAAAGCAAACAGTGAACCTAGCAAAAAATAGAATAATGTAACTTAATTTCTGAGGTAAGGTAATCTAGAGTTATCCAAATTAACCAATCCATCCAAATGTTTAGGAAGACTAAAATGATTAAGAAAGGTGAGCACATCTAATCTAGCACCTAGATTAGCAAGATAGTCAGCACAAGAATTTCCTTCATGCCAAATGTGAGTGATTTTAAAGCAGACTTGAGAGAGGAGAGCTCTAGTATGATTAATGAGGTAGTATAAATCTGTGTATCCCACCTTGGTGGAAGTCAACATATCAATGAGCAAAAGAGCATCCACTTCAATCCAGATATTGAACCAACCTTTTTGCAAACAAATCTCTATAGCTTTGTTAACAGCCATTAATTCAGCAAAGATAACAGAACAAGCTTTAAGGGTGTAGGCAAAAGCTTAAATGACACTACCTTTAAAGTTTCTAAAAATGCCACCACAGCTAAAAGAATTTTGAGAGACAGAGCCATCAGTATTAATTTTGATAGTATTGTTATGAGGCTATCTCCAATAGATAAGCTTATCTTCTTTCCAGTTGGGGATCTCAAGCAAGCTATGACCCAGCTTGTTGGCCACAAATTTTCACCCTTTAAAGTGGTTGTTAGTAATTAAGCTAGCAATAAATAAAGCACTGATTTTCTCTTTAGTTCTAGCAAGAATCCTCTTGTGGTTCATAAGGATACCATGATGTTTGGCATCACTTTTGTCCATCCATATGAACCATATAAGAGAGATGGCAATAATTACTTTAATGTGACCATTCACAGTTTTATGAAAATAGGCATCAAGAAGTTGATATAAGGATAAAGAACCATGAAAATGGTTAATATTGAAAAGTACATCATACCAAACACACAATTGGAGGCAATAGCTCCATTGACAAAAACATGATTCACATTTTCAATGTAAAAATAGCAATATCATTTGGAAGGTGCGAAAGCCTTTACCCCACATCAAAGAGTCAATAGGAATGAAATTTTTCAGAATTCTCCAAATAAGGATAGAGTAAGAGATAAGGATAATGTTATTCCAAATTTTTAAAAAAATGCATTATAGAAACCATGGGCTTCTCTAATATGATTCCAGACCTCTTTAAGAATAAATTCACCATTATGAGATAGCTTAAAGAGAATCTGCTTAGGCTTGTTAGAAATGATAGGAATGGTAGCGAATTTATCTAAAAGAGAAATAGGAATATAATCAATGAGTTTACTATTATTCTAATTATTATTATTCCAAAGGAGTTTACTTTAATAGCAGCAGTAGAATGAGTAGAAAGGAAATCATCAATAGAACCACTGTTAATCTAGTTATCTTGACAAAAGAAAGTAGATCCAGAGTTAAACCCCCAAGAAATAAGGGATTCAGCTTCCCATTTGATGGAGCAAAGTCTTTTCCAGACTGGGGAGTCGCCCACTTTGTAAGGACAAGTAAGAGGATGCTTACCCTGGCAATATTTGGCAGTCATGAAATTGGCCCAAAGACTATTATTGCTCTTGAAATTCCACCAAAGTTTATGAGAGAAAGTAGTAATAGCTTCAAGAATAGACTTACAGCCAAGCCCACCCTCAGCAAGGGGACCACAACTTTTATACCAAGAAGTCTAATGCATCCTTTTAATAGAATGGTTAGATCCCCAAAAAATTTATTAAGGAGACATTCTATTCTATTTAATGTAGAATTAGTAGGGATGATGGTTTTAATATGATATAGAGGCATGCAATTAAGGGTACTCTTGAGCAAAGTAAGCCTACCACCAAAGGAAAGTCAGTGAAATTCCCAAACAGAAAATTTATTAGCAATTTTTGGATTAGATCATCAAAGAGATGTGATCTTTTTTTACCTTTGTATAGAAGAGCACCTAGATATTTGATAGAGAGTTATTGTTGTTTAAAATTAGTGATTCTCAAGATTTGATTGATTTTATTGCTGGAGATTTTAGAAGAGGTAATGAAATAACTTTTGCCTTCATTGATCAGAGGACCACTTTCATTACCAAAGTTATTTAAGAAATTCTTAATGCATTTAATGTGATGGATGGAAGCATTACAAAAAATAATGAAATCATCAAGTAAAATTAAGATAAGAGACAGGTATACCACCAAGAGTTCTAAAATACATGCTAGGATTATTGTTAAAAAGATCATTTTAAGCTCATAGAAAGATATTCCATGGCAATAATAAAAAGGGAAGGGGACAAGGGGTCACCTTGTCTCAAACCATGTGAAGAAGGAAAAAACCTAAGGCCTCACCATTAAAAGTAAAAAAAAAGCAAGCATTGCTAATATAATTTTTAATTAGGTAGATGAAGCTTTCAGAAAATCCAAACAAATGAAGAATGTGTAAAAGGAAATCCCAAGAGATGTTTTCAAATGCTTTAGAAATACTTAATTTAAATAGGATGTTACCACCTCTATTAGGAGCATCCAAATCATGAATCAGATCTTGAGCAAGAAGAATATTATCAGATATAGCTCTACCTCTAATGAAACCAGTTTGGTTGAGGGAGATAATTTTTTGAGGAAGAGGATTAAGTTTATTGGCAAGCATTTTAGCAATCAGTTTATGAAAGAAAGTGCAAAAACTAATATTTCTGAAATCACTCCAGATTCAGGATTATCAATTTTACATATAAGGATAATGGAAGTACTAGAAAAATATCTAGGGAGAGGATTACCAGTAAAAAAATCAATAATAACATCAACTAGATCATACTTAATTATAGGCCAACAATCCTAGAAAAATTATGTTGTATAACCTTTCAGACTAGCAATAGAATTAGTATTCATGTTATTAAGAATTTTACCAATCTACTCTATCGTAGGCAACCTAGTAAGCAAATGATTATCATCACTGGTAATGATTGAGGGGATCAAATGGGAGCTAGAAATAGCATCTAAAGTGTGGCTCTTGTTAAGAATATTTCTAAAGTGATTAATAATAGATTTTTAAATCTCATTAGTGTTAGTTATCCAATCTCTAGTATCACTTTTAATTTTTTGGATAGAGTTTAAAGCTTTCTTTTTATTGAATAAAGCATGAAAATACCTTGTATTTCTATCCCCATCGACATCTTACTTGCGACCTTTTTTGCCAATAAGTTTCTTCCATATTCTGATAGTTAACCAGATTATCTTTGGCTTCATTCAAATCCTTCTGCTTAGAAGAGTCAGTCAAAACTGCATTTTCAAGACTACAAACCAAAAGCTCCATATTTTTAATATTAGTAAAGAGATTTTTAAAACAATGCTTGTTTCACCAAACTAGGTTTTGTTTAAGCTTTTTAAGTTTAAACCAGAATCTGATCATGCCCCTAATCGAATTGTCAGGGTGTAGGAGGGCAACCCAATTGGTGGTAACAACTTTTAAAAAATTGAGGCGATGAATCCACATATTTTGAAATCTAAAAAAGGAGGAGGAGGATAATATTTTAGAGTTATTTTTAACTGAAATCAAAAGAGGAGCATGATCCGATAAAGTTCTACTCAAATGTTCAATAGAGGTAAGAGGCCATTGACTAATCCAATAAGAGTTAAAAAGGATTCTATCAAGGCATTGCCAAAGTTTAGAGTTATGCCAAGTGTAATTAGAACTAGAAAAACTAATGTCAATAAGGTTGCAATCAAGAATCATATTAGAGAATTCTTCCATAGAATGAATATTAGGAGAGAAACCACCCCTTCCTTCAGAGGAAGAAAGGATAGTGTTGAAGTCACCCCCAACCAACCAAGGTTTATTAAATGTTATAGCAAAACTTCTTAAATTGTCCTAAAAGGATGTTCCTACCTGCTCTATTACAGGAAGCATAAACAAAAGAGCCTAAAGAAGAAAATTCACCACATGAGATATGGACATTAACAACTTGTTGGAGATCATCTAAAATGGAAACATTAACTAGATTGTTCCAAAACCACCAAATTTTATTACTGATATTAGAGAAAAAGTTATTAAAACTGAGCATTCTAGCAACATGATTGATCTTAGAAGCATTTATGAGAGGTTCAATGACCATAAGTAAAGATATATTGTTAATACGACAAATACTTCTAACACAATTACTAATAGTGAGGGTTCCAATCTCTAACATTCCAAATAATAGAATTAAACATAAAGGAAATATTAAATAAGCTAAAGGAAAACAAGTAAAATCATTAGAAAGAGAGCAACCATTCCAATGTCAAAAGGACATTATTTATGAGATGAAGAACCAGATCTAGTAGATCTAGTTGAGTTATGTGGAAATATTTTTGCTTTAAAATATTCCTTTTTTAGAACAGTTTGGAAAGCCATATTTTTATTAATGTATCACCATTCAAGAGACCAGTGTGTTTAGGCCAACACATTTTTCATCACAACTTCCACTTCTTCAATCTCAAAATTAAGCTAAAAAGTAGGATTAGAATGAATTTTAATCATGGGATTAGGAGAAGAAGAGGTAGTAATACCATTAAGAGCATAAATACCAAGATCAAATTCAAAATTTTGCTCCTGATTTTCAGCCGTCTTCAAATTTTTATGCAAATTACCATTAAAATCCACATGCTCATTCTCATGCTCAGCATTAATAAGAGGTAAAGAGATGTTAGCCTCTTGAACATTTGAGTTATCATGAGAAGGCAAGTTATCATGTAGAGAAGGATTGATTGACAAACCATCATATTCAACAATAATAATATCTTTGACCTCATTAGATTGAGTATTGGGAGTATCAACATTAAGCACATCAGTGAGTTCCAATGAAGCATAAAAAGCATTTCCATTTGGGTTAGGTTTAGCTACATAAATAGGCTTATTAACTTTATCATTTGAATTAGTAGAATTAGGATCATTCAAGTTTTTCTTTTTAAGTTGTGGGTGAAGCACAAAGCACTCAAAATTATCATGCCCATGAATTTTACAGTGCGAACAAAAAATTAGAAAGTTTTTAAATTCAACTTTTTGAAAATAACCAAACTTCTTTAAACCAATCCAAACTTCCATAGGGTGTTTTTTAGAAATATCAAGTTCGACCATTATACGAGCAATAGATGGACAGGATCTCATAGTAGTGCCTTGATCAATTTGAAGAGGCCGACCAAAAAGAGCTCCAATAGAAAATAGAACTTGGTGAGTAACATAGTGAATCCTCATATTCGGAAAAGCCAACCAAAAAGGAATAATCGGTGATTCCTCGGAGGAGACCACTTTAAAATACGCATTTGATAATTGAAAATAAAGTAAGAATGATGAGAGAAAACCCTTGAGTAGTCTAAATTATTTGTAAGCTCAATCAAAACATGTCTAGGATCGATCAAATAAAGAGAGAAAGCACTAGAGAGTTTAAGATTGTAAAAAAAAGAGTGAATATTATCAAAATTTGGATGCCACAATACAACTTTGCCAACCAAAGTAAATTCATACGGCTTAGCTAGCTTCTCAACATCAAGATCTGAGCACATGATCATAGGGATTCCACAAAATGATGTTGATATCAAATTCACCGAATCAAAAGGGGAAAGGTTCTCACCAGAGAGCATCTTTAAAGGATTTAACAGTAGGCACAACAGTAGGTGCTTTCGATTATAGAAATCCCATAAAATTTGATTCCCTAGTCATTGCATCCATCGAAATGACCGCATGGATGGATAACAATTGGCTATAGATCACGCTGAGCAACAAAGATAAGCAACAAAAAATGATTGGAGCACTGCAAGGAGTGGGGAAAAATCACCAAACAGCAAGAAAAATATAAGCTCCGAAGAGGGAAAAATGAAATCGCTAGAGCACCACAAGGAGGAGGGAGGAGGAGGGAGCAGGGGTTTAGGTTTTGGGTTTAGGTTTAAGTTTAGGTTTAGGTTTTGTTTATTATTTAGTTTATTTTAGGTTTAATTTTTAAGTTTAGGTTTAATTTTATTATTTAGTTTAGTTTAATTTAAGTTTAGTTTAGGTTTAGGCTTAGTTTAGTAGTTTAGTTTAGTTTTGGTTTTTACTTTAGTTTTTAGTTTATTTAGGTTTAGGTTTATTTTAGGTTTAGGGTCTGGTTTAGTTTAGGTTTAGTTTTAATTTTCTAATTTAGTTTAGTTTTTTAGGTTTAGGTTTATTTAGTTTATTTAGTTTAGGTTTAGTTTTTTAGCATAGTTTCTTTAGTTTTTAGGTTTAGGTTTAGTTTATTTAGTTTAGTTTATTTTTCATTTAGTTTATTTTTAGTTTATTTATTTTAGTTTAGTTTTAGTTTAGTTTAGTTTAGTTTAGGTTTAGTTTAGGTTTAGGTTTAGTTTAGGTTTTATTTTTAGGTTCCAATTTAGGGTTTAGTTTTATTTAGTTTATTTTAGTTTAGTTTAGTTTATTTATTTTTTTTAGTTTAGTTTAGTTCAGTTTAGGTTTATGTCTTTGTTTTTTAGGTTTAGTTTATTTTTTAGTTTATTTTTAATTTATTTAGATTTAGTTTATCTAGTTTAGGTTTATTTTTTTTAGTTTTTTTTAGTTTAGTTTAGGTTTAGGTTTAGTTTAGTTTATTTTAGTTTATTTTTTAGTTTTAGTTTAGTATAGTTTAGTTTAGTTTTAGTTTATTTTTTAGTTTTTTTAGGTTTAGGTTTATAGTTTAGTTTACTTTAGGTTTATTTAGTTTATTTTTATTTTTAGTTTAGTTTTAATTAGTTTATTTTCTATTTTTTTAGTTTAGTTTAGTTTATTTTAGTTTAAGTTTAGTTTATTTTTAGTTCTTTAGTTTAGGTTTATTTTTTAGTTTAGTTTTTTAGTTTAGGTTTAGGTTTTTAGTTTATTTAGTTTAGTTTATTTTTAGTTTAGGTTTAGTTTTTAGTTTAGTTTAGTTTAGGTTTAGTTTAGTTTAGTTTATTTTATTTTAGTTTAGTTTTAGTTTAGGTTTATTTATTTTAATTTAGTTTATTTAATTTAGTTTTTAGTTTAGTTTTGGTTAGTTTTTTTTTATTTTTTAGTTTAGTTTAGTTTTATTTTTAGTTTATTTTATTTTAGTTTAGTTCAGTTTGGTTTATTTTAGTTTATTTATTTTAGTTTAGTTTAGTTTAGTATATTTTAGTTTATTTTAAGGTTTAGGGTTTAGTTTATTTAGTTTAGGTTTAGGGTTAGTTTAGTTTATTTATTTAGTTCATTTATTTAGTTTAGTTTATTTTTAGTTTTGGTTTAATTTAGTTTATTTTTTGTTTATTTTGTTTAGTTTATTTATTTTTTAGTTTTTTTAGACTATTTTAGTTTAGTTTTTTTAGTTTATTTAGGTATAGTTTATTTAGTTTATGTTTTTTTAGGTTTTGGTTTTTAGTTTAATTTAGTTTTAATTTTTAGTTTATTTATTTTTTAGTTTAGTTTAGTTTAGTTTAGTATATATTTTTTAGTTTAGTTTAGTTTAGTTTAGTGTAGGTTTAGTTTAGTTTAGTTTAGGTTTAGTTTATTTTAGGTTTAGGTTTAGGTTTTTAGTTTAGTTTAGGTTTAGGTTTAGTGTTTTAGTTTATGTTTATTTTTTGTTTAGGTTTAGGTTTACTTTTAGGTTTAGGTTTAGGTTTTAGTTTAATTTAGTTTAGGTTTTAGTTTTATTTAGGTTTAGGTTTTAGTTTAGTTTTTAGGTTTCTTTTTTTAGTTTAGATTTAGTTTTAGTTTAGTTTAGGTTTAGGTTTTTTAGGGTTTAGGCTTAGGTTTTTTGTTTAGTTTTAGGTTTAGGTTTTTTAGTTTAGGTTTACTTTTGTTTATTTTAGGTTTAGTTTAGTTTTTTTTTAGTTTAGGTTTAGTTTTTTTTTAGTTTATTTAGTTTAGTTTAGTTTATTTTGTTTTTAGTTTATTTAATTTAGTTAAGGTTTTTTAGTTTTAGTTTGGTTTAGTTTAGTTTTTAGTTTAGTTTAGGTTTAGGTTTAGTTTGGTTTATTTTTTATGTTTAGTTTATTTATTTTGTTTAGGATTAGGTTTAGGTTTAGATTTAGTTTTATTTTTTAGTTTAGTTTATTTTTAGTTTAATTTAGTATAGTTTTTAGTTTATTTTATTTAGTTTATTTTTAGTTTAGTTTAGTTTTTAGTTTATTTTAGTGTAGTTTAGGTTTATTTTTAGTTTATTTTAATTTTTAGTTTATTTATTTAGGTCTAGTTTAGTTTATTTTAGGTTCAATTTAGTTTTTAGTTTATTTTTATTTTAGTTTAGGCTTTAGGTTTAGTTTATTTAGTTTATTTTAGTTTTAGTTTAGTTTATTTAGTTTAGTTTAGTTTATTTATTTTAATTTAGTTTAGGTTTAGTTTAGTTTAGTTTTTAATTTAGTTTATTTTAGTTTAGGTTTATTTAGTTTACTTTTAGTTTAGTTTAGTTTTTAGTTTATTTAGTTTTTAGTTTAGTTTAGGTCTTTTAGTTTAGTTTAGGTTTTGGTTAGTTTATTTTTAGTTTAGTTTAGTTTAGGTTTAGTTTAGCTTAGTTTTAGTTTTGTTTAGGTTTAGGTTTATTTAGTTTAGTTTATCTAGGGTTAGTTTTGTTTAGTTTTGTTTATTTAGTTTAGTTTAGTTTAGGGTTTAGGTTTAGTTTTATTTATTTAGTTTAGTTTAGGTTTTTAGTTTAGTTTAGGTTTTAGTTTAGTTAGTTTATTTTAGTTTAGTTTTTTATTTAGTTTAGTTAGTTTAGTTTAGTCTAGTTTATTCATTTAGTTTGGTTTAGGTTTAGGTTTTTAGTTTAGTTTATTTAGTTTAGCTTTAGTTTAGGTTTAGGTTTAGTTTTGTTTAGTTTAGTTAAGTTTAATTTATTTAGGTTTTATTTTTAGTTTAGTTTAGTTTATTTAGTTTAGATTTTATTTATTTATTTAGTTTAGTTTATTTAGTATATTTTTATTTTAGGTTTAGTTTAGGTTTAGTTTAGGTTTAGGTTTAGGTTTAGTTTAGGTTTAGGTTTAGGTTTAGTTTTAGGTTTAGTTTAGTTTAGTTTTAGGTTTAGGTTTTAGTTTATTTTTAGTCTACTTTAGGTTTAGGTTTAGGTTTAAGTTTAGTTTAGATTAGTTTAATTTAGGTTTTAGTTTAGTTTATTTAGTTTAGGTTTAGTTTAGTTTTGGTTTAGGTTTAAGTTTAGGTTTATTTTTAGTTTAGTTTAAGTTTTTTTAGTTTATTTAGTTTAGTTTTTAGTTTAGGTTTTTTAGTTTAGTTTAGGATTAGGTTTAGTTTAGGTTTAGGTTTAGTTTAGCTTTAGATTTATTTTAGTTTAGTTTAGGTTTAGGTTTTAGTTTAGTTTAGGTTTAGGGTTTAGGTTTAGGTTTTTAGGTATTTTAGTTTATTTTAGTTTTTTAGGTTTAGGGTTTAGGTTTTAGGTTTAGGTTGACTTTAGTTTAGTTAATTTTTTAGGGTTCAGGTTTAGGTTTAGGTTTAGGGTTTAGGCTTACATTTAGGTTTATGGTTTAGGTTTAAGTTTAGTTTAGTTTAATTTATTTTTAGTTTATTTATTTAGTTTAGGTTTAGGTTTAGGGTTTAGGTTAGGTTTTTATTTATGGGTTTTGGTTTAGGGTTTAGGGTTTTAGGTTTAGGGTTTTGTGTTTAGGTTTTATTTATTTTAGTTTAGTTTATTTTTGTTTGGGTTTATGATTATTTTATTTTGTTTATTTTAGGTTTTCATTTTTTTTTTGGTTTAGGGTTTAAGTTTTATTTTTATTTACTTTTAGGTTTATTTTTTAAGTTTAGGTTTCTATTTAGTTTTTATTTTATTTTATTTTAGTTTTAATTTATTTTTTTTTACATTTAGTTTTTATTTTATTTAGGTTTTAATTTTTCAGTTTATTTTATTTATTTAGTTTAGTTTAGGTTTTTATTTATTTAATTTAGTTTAGTTTTTATTTTTTTAATCTTTTTATTTTTAGGTTTAGGTTTAGGTTTAGGTTTAGGTTTAAGTTTAGGTTTTAGAGTTTAACATTTAGGGTTAGGGTTTATGGTTTAGGGTTTAGGGTTTAGGGTTTAGAGTTTTTAGGGTTTACGATTTGGTGTTTAGGCTTTAGAGTTTAGGGTTTAGGGTTCTAAGTTTAGGGTTAGTTTTAGTGTTTAGTGTTTAGGGTTTTGGATTTGGTTAGGGTTAAGGGTTAAGGGTTTAGGGTTTAGGGTTTTTTAAAAAAAATTAAGTAAACTGATAGGTTTAGGTTTATTTAGTTTAGGGTTTAGGGTTTAGGGTTTAGGGTTTATGTTTAGGGTTCAGGTTTAAGTTTGTAGTTTAGGGTTCTCGATTTTTTATTTATTTATTTTTTAACAAAGAATAAATTCATATTCAACATTTCTTCTTTTCAATTTCATCAACCAAATTACACATCAAGTTTTCTAAGACACAAGTGATGACATAGATCAAAATGCGGAGATAGAGCAAATCAAAACCACTAGATCACATCTCTTGTAAAGACATAGTTCCAAGTAGTAGATCGATTGGCGTTCTTTAGTTTTTTGGTTACCATGGAGAACCCGCCTCGAGTTGCGATCCACCATCCATCACGATCTCTTTCTCTACCAGGTTTTAACCTTCGTCTCTCCTCCCACCTCCATAACCACCACTACTCCGACCACCACCTCCATATC
Organism: Cymbidium sinense; assembly: GCA_021442155.1. Lineage (NCBI taxonomy): Eukaryota > Viridiplantae > Streptophyta > Magnoliopsida > Asparagales > Orchidaceae > Cymbidium > Cymbidium sinense. The sequence continues at coordinate 199,612,111 of CM038216.1, forward strand.
CACCAGCACCTCCAAATCCCCCACCACCACTACGATAACTGCCGTCTCCACCTTCACCTCCACTGGTTGACGGTGATGTTCTTGCAGTCAAGGTTCTGCCCATTCTTACTGTTTACTTTTAGATTTATTATGTTTTAAGGTTTAGGTTTATATTTTAATATATTAAGTTACTTTAGGTTTAGGTTTAGGGTTTGGGGTTTAGGGTTTAGGGTTTAGGGTTAGGGTCTAGGGTTTAAGGTTTTAGCGTTTAGGGTTTAGGGTTTTAGTGTTTAGGGTCTAGGGTTTAGGGTTTAAGATTGTAGGTGTAGGGTTAGTTTTAGGGTTTAAGGTTAGGGTTTCATTTTTTATTTTTTTATTTTTTAAATTAAGTAAAATTGTAAGTTTAGGTTTATTTAATTTATTTTTTATTTAATTTAATTTAATTATTTTTTATTTTTATTTAAGTTTATTTTTATTTTTATTTAGTTTTGTTTATTTGTTTTAAGTTTATTTATTTTAGTTTAGGTTTTTTATTTTAGTTTATTTAAGGTTACAGTTTAGGTTTAAGTTTATTTTTTAGTTTAGTTTTATTTTTATTTTATTTTTTAGGTTTAGGTTTTATTTTTTATTTTTAGGTTTAGGTTTATGTTTTTATTTTATTTTTTTTAGGTTTATGTTTTAGGTTTTTATTTTAAGTTTATTTTTAGGTTTTATTTTTTTTTTGTTTAGATTTAAGTTAATTTTTAGTTTATTTATTTATTTTTAGTTTAGGGTTTAGGTTTAGTTTATTTTAGGTTTAGGTTTAGGTTTTATTTATTTTAGTTTATGTTGAGATTTATTTTATTTTGTTTATTTTATTTTCAGTTTAGGTTTAGGTTTTTTTTTAGTTTAGGGTGTAGGTTAATTTTTTATTTATTTTTGGATGTATGGGTAGGGGGTACTTTTTGAGGTGATCGGGTATAACATTGAGGTATAATGTACTATCTCGAAAGATAGAGGCATCACCTTACAATGGACCTAATCACATAATAAGGACTCCTAAAGCATGACGGGTCTTCGAATGTACCTAAGATTTTCCCCTACTTTACATGGATAAATAAAGTAGGGTTTATATTAAAATAGGTTCTTAAGTTCCCTATGGAGGTAAGCCTCCATAGTTAATTACATCTTAGAAAATGAAATTTCCTAAGAATACTCTCAATTAAAGTAGACAATTACATCTTCAAAGATTTCAAGGTTAGACTATCTAAGGATTTGTTGTATTTGGAAAATAAATTGGGAAAGTTCAAGGAGAAGACTTATTTTTTGAATCCAAATGATATAAGTAGGAAATGCTCATGATACTAGGAAGCCTAGTGATCATTCTAATTTATCCTATAGTTGGGCTTTATAATTTTGAAGTTGAGGAGATTTATATGTTTTGAGTTAAAATTTAATTAGATTACTAGGGCTTATAATCCACTAACACAAAGTTGTGGGAATGCCTAAGAGGTGAGGATTTATGCTCATGCTTGAAGGAAATAGCTACCTCGGTTCTAAATCTATTGAGAGCAAGCTAAAAGCGACCTAAATTTAAGTGACAGGTGGACATAAGGGTTTACCTCCACAAGAGAGAATAAATTGTCTGACTTCTGGACTTATAACCACTTGGAGTGGCTGCCAACTAACTCCTCCTATGATTATATAACCATGTAGTCTGGCCTTATGAATTACAAGACAGCTAGGGCGATTATTTAATTAGAAAGAGACTAAAGTCCTAAACACACTCCCTAAGAGATTAGAGCATGAGTGGTATAAGCATATGACTTAATTTATAGATGAAAAATCTTTTCAAATTTTATTTCATTTTAGACACATTATTTTAATAGAGGCTTTAAGATTTTTTGTGCCTAAATTCATGCTGAAATAGGTTATGGGTCAAATCAGCTAGAAATGGTGTTCTCCACCACAAGGGAGGCCCTCACAAGTCAAGCATTCTTTTTTTGTGCAAGGATGGAGATCATTCATGTTCAAGAGAGAAAGCATATGCATGTGTGATGTTAAATTTTTTAATTATCTTATTTATTTCTTAGGGTTTATGATGAGGTTATGAATTGTTTATAATTTAGTTATGAGTGATTAGTTGGGTAGAAAAGTTATTTTTATCCTAAGAGCCTACTCATATCTAAGACACACATTAAAGCATCAATCATTTAAGAAACTATGAAAAGGATGCCATCTAATGCACAATGTAAACATAACATCAAAATATTATATAAACTATCATAGAAGAATAAAAGGCTGGTGCGGTTGGGTACTGTTGTACAACCCGAAGAGAGAAAAGATGGGTAGCTGAGCTCTACCCTTATACAACATGGAAAATATGAAAGAATAATTATAATTGTATTAAATGCTATTGGGGTCTTCTCTTCTTATCTATTTTTTTTGATTTGGATGGTGCTTGCTTTAAAGGCATCCACAGGCACCCTAGGATAAAAGCCTTCGGCCCTTGCTCATCCTAATCTCCCATAGCACTAATCCTAATTCCTATTGCAAAATTACATTTATGTGGGAAAAGTAAATCTAACTACACAAAATAGAGGTTAGCTAAATATACATATAATCCTGGCGGTTGTATTTATAATTTGGACTTAGCACCCTACACATGGGTAATTAAGCCCACCTATCATAACTTGGATTATGCTTAAGGATTTAAGCAACCTGCAAAAGGAGCATTCACATTTATTTTTAAGCATCCCTTAAGCATAATACTTTATAGAAAACATGATTTGGAAAATATTGGCCTATCATCCAGTCTACAAAGCATACATCCTAACATCCAATCTAAAATAATACATCATAAAAAATCATATATCACATCATACACCATCCTAACATAGAGCTAGAAGTGGTGACTTAATTCTAATGTGTATATTAAGGCTTCTGTGGTAAGTCTTGTTATGCATTAGTGTTGTATTTTCTAAGTGTAGAAGGATTCAATTTAACATGAAAGGTTGATTTCACTTGAAGTAGTTTAATTGATTTGAGAATTTTGATTTTCAGTAAATTACTTTCTAAAGTATATTAAATTAATTTAGTTTTCTTTAGTGAATGGCTTATTAAATGATTTAATTAATCCTAAGTTTTGGGTATCATCCCATCACATGCATGCATATTTTTTAGAACACTTAAATGATGATGAATGTATGTATGTTTAGAATTTATATTTTATTTGATTGAATTATTTAATTATATTAATTTAAAACTTTATCCAAATTCTTATACAAAAAGGACATAAGAATGAAATTAAATAGGCATGTGTCGTTGTTAAACAAGCGAAGTGAGGTAATCAAATGATCTCCTTGGAGCTAGCTAAAGCCTCGTATTCTCCAGATGTCCAGACTATATACCCATTTGCATTCAAATATATGTAAATTCGTATACATGAACATAAGAAATAAGCTCCAAATCATATGGCTAATTAATTCAACAACTTAGTCAATTATGAATGCATCCAATTTTAATGTAAAATGGGATTTTCATTCACTAATCACATATAAATATTCATCTATAAAGATATAGGAAAGTACGTCTCATTGTTAAACTAGGGAAGTGAGGTAATCAATTGAGCTCCTTGGGGCTAACTAAAGACTCATATTCTCGGGATGTCTAGACTATATACTTGCTTTTCTTGGACACACATGGATGTATACATAAATGAGGGAAAGAAAACCATGCAAAGATTATATTTTATTTATTGAATCATTTATATATATGAATTAAAGCTCTAACCGAATTCTAATGTTGAAATACATAAGAATAAAATCAAATAGGTACGTGGCATTGTTAAACTAGGGAAGTGAGGTAATCAAATGACCTCCTTGGGGCTAGCTAAAGCCTCATGTTCCCAGGATATTCAGACTATATACGAATTACCATTCAATCTTATATAAATCAACACATGAATAGAGGAAAGACAACTCAACATTCATACACTTAAGCTATAAACATGCATTTCTTATGTATTTATAACTAGCATCATAACACATATTATTATTCATTTATAAGCTTTTGTACATTATTATTTAATAGTGATATAGCCATGCATATATTAAATTAAATCAACACATGCAAGCTTACATAAAAGAAATTCATTTTATTTTACTTGATTTTGAAAAGATGGATGCACGAATTCAAATGACATACCAGATTTAACATGATTGGATAGAGGACAATCAAATATAAGCATGTGATTCATTCAACCAAACTAGTTCTTAATGATAATCAAATCAAATAAGATTATTTAAAGCATACCAAAGCTTCTTTATAATTAAGTTTTGGATTTGATTTGATTTAAAGAGGAGAAGAGAAATCATCACTTGTTGTTTAAAACCCATTCCAACATTAGTGATTTGATTTAATTTAAGGAAATTTAATTAAGTTGATTTTATGGGTTAATTATGTTGAGGACCTATGTCAGCTTAAAGTAATTAACTAAACAATTATGACCCTAATGAAATTAGCTCATGATTAATAGTTAATTAGAATAAGGGACTTAATTAATTACTCTTATGGTTTTCCCACACATGTGGACTAACCATAATTTCATTAAACTCCTTTAGGTTATTAAACACTTAAAGATCTACCCCATGATTTAATTAATTAAGGTTTGATGTGATTATGATTTCAATTTGATTAAGTGGTTTCAATAATTAGTTAAATCTTAATTATTTTCATTTTTAAAAAAAGGTGAAATGAACTTAGGGAAAGGGGTTCCAACCGTATTCCTTAGTTCACTTACGGTTGAACTATAATTAATAAACTTAATTAACTAATTTATTATTGTTCATGGGATCAATTAATCATTAATTAACTTAAAAGAGTAGTTAAGGTTTAATTAGTTAATTTTCCTAATTAAGTAAGCAATAAATCCCAAGAACATTATGCGAGGCAGAGGTCATCCCATTAAATTAACCCACAAAATATGGGATTAATTGCTCAAGTAATTAAGGAGTAATTAAGATAATTAATTTTACAATTAAAGCTTAATTATTATTCAAAATTAGTTAAGATCATTGTTAATTAATTATCCTCTAAAATACCATTAAAATGAGTATTTATTTGCATTTTTTATTTCTCTATGATTTTTTATGAGTTTTAGAAGTTTCAGCCATTAAAAATGATTAATTAAGCCTAATTAAAGCTTAATCCTATTGGCCATGTGGCACGCTGATGCGGTGTGCTTTCCATGTGGCACCGTGAGATTGGCTACTTAAAACTTATCCAACTCAACGCCTACATGGTGGCGGCAAATTTCTTTTCAATTGCTGCCTGATCTAAGATTGGATGGTTATGATTAATCTCGTAGGTTAATAGGATTAAATCAAATCGATCTAGTGGATCTAATCACGACCGTCCATTTCAATCACACGGAATGGATAGTGCATGATCCAATGTCATGGGAGTGAGGGAGAATAGAGTTCGTCCACCATTGTTCACTTGATTAGAGCTTACTTGAGCTTGGATCAACTCCAAAAGGATCCCACACCTTCATGACATCAATCGATGGGGATCCAATGGCTAAGATCACACGAGATGCAAGTTTTCTTCAAAAATCTCCAACGCATTGTTCCCCAAGGATCAATTTTGGAAGCATACCTCACTGAAGCTCAAGACTTGCGGCTTGAATGAGTAAGGAAGCTTTATCTAGTGGAGATGAAGCCCTGTTGAGCAGTAATTAGATCAATTCCTCGATGTTCACTTAGAAGGCTATGATTCGATGATTTGGAGTTTGACTTTGATCAAAGTCCTACCTCTGGTGCTCGAGAAGCTACGGAGATGATTTATCCTTCCTCGATGATACCTAGGGAAGGTGCTTGTAAAGTTAATTTGAGTTTGATGGAGAAATGGGGATGTAAGGTAAGAAATGGGAGTGTCCTATTTTGGGATGGATGGGAATGTCATTTTTTGATCGAGGAACGAGCTTGAGAGCTTCGGGAATGGCTCTAGCGGCTTGTCTTGGGTAGCAAGTGCTCTATGGAATGACTTTTGTGTGTGTTTGAATGGAAATGAGGGGGTGTATACCCCTGCTCATCTTATTCAGATGGTGACATCAGGTTTGGCTTGTAGTGGTCGTCCGGCCAACTCAGGGAGTCGTGGGTTGCAGGGAGGCAGTGAGTTGGCTCGGTTTGGTTGGTTGAAGGTGTGGAGGTGGCTGCCAGTGAGGAATGATGGGTGTCCTATGGGTTTCAAATGCTCCACTAGGGAGGGTGAAGTTATTTCAGCACCTATGGGTCATGGCTGACCCAACCACCCCTCAGGTCAAGTTGGGCAATGTCCTAGGTGCCTAGGTGGACCATTGGGAGAGTACCAAGTGGCCAATGAATAGAAATAATCACTTACATGTGTGATTCATCTCATGTGATGGCCTTGACCCAAGGGTAGAATGATCATTTGGCATTGGATTTAATTTGGGCAGATTTGAAATGAGCCAAAAGTGGGTTAGCCCAAATTTCAAGTAAATTGGAGTCGATTTAGTTAGGTTTGGCTAAATTTGATTCATTTAGGTCAAATTAGGTTAGGTTGGGTCGAGTAGACCAATTGGCAAATTGGGTCAAACCAAGGGTCAGGTCAAGTTCAGATGATCATTTGGGATATTTTGGTTCAATTGGTTTAGTTTAGTTGTCTTAGATTTGATTTTAGCTCTTTTGAATTTATTTAGGTCAAATGGGTTAAGTTGACCAATTTGACTAAATTTGCTAAATTACCTTGGGTTGGCTATTGGTTTAGGTTTAGTTGACTAATTGAAGATGATTGTAGGCTTTGGTTTCAATTAATTTTGATTTGGTTTTGATTTAGGCCAACTTGAACCTTTAGGTCAATTTGGGCCAAGTAGGTAAATTGGGTTCAATTAGGTCCAATCATGGCTTTGGTCAAGTTCAACAATCAATTTGGAATGAACTTGAGCCATTGGTTGTAATCAATTTGGTATTTAAAAAAGCCCCTAAGTCATCCACATGTGTGAAGACTCAGAGGTTCTTTCTGGGAGCATCATCCTCAAGTCAAGAAGTTGATGTAGAACTTGAGGATGATTTATATAAAGATTTAATTGAATTACCTTTTGATTATTACTTACCTTGTGTTGATAATTTACCAAAGAAAGGGTTAATTCCATAGACTTTAATAAAGCAAAGGTCAGACTACTTTGAAATAATATGGAAGAATAAATGCAAAAGCTCTCAATCAAGACTGAGACTAGGATTCAATATAGTGGGTCCAATCGATGATGACGATTACTGCTTAGTCATTACCAATCATTTGGAATCGATAGGTTCTTTTCAAATCGATTAACTCATATGAGCTATTCTTAGAAACTTTAGATGATCCGGATAATTTTGAAGTCAAAGATGCACCACCGTTCAAAGAAGAGATCAAGTCAACCATCGATGAGTTAGAAATCAACTTAGTAATTGAAGAAGATCCACGCTAGACATACATCAGTTCTTTATTGAATGAAATTGAAACCAATGACTTAGTTAGGATATTGATTGAGTTTAAGAACTGCTTTGCATGGAGTTATGAAGAGATGTTTGGATTATCTTCTGACACAGTAGTCCATAAATTAGCAATAGATCCTACTGTTAACTCTATAAAGCAAGCTCCTAGATGCATGCGATTAGACATAGAACAACAAGTCATTTATGAAGTCAAGAAACTGATCGATGCTGGCTTCATCCGAGAAGAAAAATACCCTACCAAGTTAGCTAGCGTCATCCCAGTTAAGAAAAAGAATGGCCAAATTCATATATGCATCAATTTTAGGGATTTATATAAGGCATGTCCAACAGATGAATTTCCACTACCAATCTCTGAGCTGATGGTGGACATTACCACATCTCATGCAGTCTTCTCTTTCAAGGATGGCTCATCTAGATATAACAAAATAAAGATAGCTCCTGAAGATGAAACAAACACTTCTTTAGAGCCACATTTAGAATATATTACTATAAGGTCATGCCGTTCAGCCTTAAAAATGTAGGTGCTACATACTAGTGGGCTATGACTCGAATCTTCGATGAACTCATTCATCATCAAGTCAAGTGCTATGTCAAAGATTATATGCTCAAAAGTAGAGAAAAGGAAGACCATCTCTTTGACTTTGGAGTAGTTTTCAAACAGTTAAGATAATTTAACCTCAAAATGAACCCCCTAAAGTGTATATTTGGAGTAGCTTTAGAGAATTTCCTTGGGTTTATTGTTCGACACCAGGGAATCAAAATTGATCCAGAGAAGATCAAGCCGATATTAGAATTGCCACCCCCTAAAAGTTTAACACAACTCAAATCATTCTAAGGGTGGTTGCCATATCTAAGAAACTTAATATACAACTTATTAGGAAGATGCCAGCCATTCCCAGCATTGGCCAAAAAGGATGCCAAGTTAATGTGGGATGATAAGTGTGAGCATGCCTTTGAATACATCAAGCATTACTTAATGACATCGCTAGTTATAGCAACCTCTATCCCGGGAAAGCTGCTTATACATTACACTACTATGTTAGATGACTACCTTGGTGCTTTGTTGGCCCAAGCCAATGATGAAGGGAAGGAATACGCACTCTACTACCTCAGCCGAATATGAGGATTTGATTATCGTCAGAAGTTAGCTGTTACTCTAAGCATCAATAACATCAACATCTTTGGAGATTCTCAGCGAGTTATGAACCAAATCACTGTGTCCTATAATGTTATAAAGCCCAAACTCCATCACTACCACAAGTACACAATGGAGTTGTTGGCATAAATCCCAAAGGTTACCATTTATAAGATTCCTCGAGGAGAGAACATCATAGAGTATGCTTTAGCTAAGCTTGCCAAAGAGTTGGCATGGCCAGAGGAAGAGTCCATATCAATAAAAGTCTAAAATAGATAAATCTTATCTCTTATTGATATTGAACTCATCTAAAAGTACTCTCTTGAAGGGATGGTTTCCATTGCTAAGAAGGATGAAGAGTTAGATTGGAGGCAACCATTCATGGATTACCTAAATAAAAGCATACTACCTCAAGAGAAGTCCCAAGCCCATCAGATTAAGTAGAAAGCACTTTCTTATGCTCTTGTGGATGGTGTCTTGTGTTGGTAGATTTTCGATCATATGTGGTTACATTATTTAGACAAGCATAAAGCCCATAATATCATGATCGAGGTACACTTAGGATTATGTGGAGCTAACCAATATGATCCAAAGATGAATTCCAAGATGAAGAGACTAGGATAGTACTGGTCGGATGATCAAAGCATGGATGGATACAGCTAGGCAAAGCAACCAATGCCAAATACAAGGTATGGTCCTACACCAACCACCCAACATTCTACATCCTACATTGGCCTCATGGCCATTCGAGTGTTGGGGTATCAACATAGTGGGTCCGATTGATCCTCGTTATTCTAAGGGTCATCAGTTCATCTTAGCAAAGGCGATTCCTCTTAGAGAGGTCACAACTCAGCATATCCTCTAGTTTTAAAGAAACCATATTGTATATAGGTTCAGAGTGCCTTGACAAAATATATCTGATAATGGTATTGCATTCAAGAGCACTGAGATCAACAACTTTGCCAGGAGACACAACATAGATTGGAGATATACTACCATCAACTACCTGAGGGCAAATGGCTTAGCAGAAGCCTTCAACAAACTCACATCCAAATGCTGAAGAAGACACTCGATAATAACAAACGACAGTGGCATGAGCAGTTAGTTGAAGCTTTGTAGGCCTACTACACCACATATAGAACTCCAACTCAATATACTCCTTTCTCCTTATTGTATGGCTCTGAAGCCATTGTACTATTAGAAGTCTAACTCCCTTCACCAAGGACAACTATGGTAGCAAGATCACAATAGAGTGGACCACTAAGTTGCGGTTAGAAGAACTTGAATATTTGGAGGAGAGATGCCTGCGGGCATGCTAAAATCTGAGTTGTACAAAGATAAAATGATTCAAACTCACAACAAGTTGGTCTATCCTAGATCTTTTTAAGTATGAGAGCTTATTTTAGTTCTAAGGAGACCGATTGTTGCCCGTCTTAAGATGGGAGGCAAGTTTGAACCCACTTGGGAAGGCCCTTTTGCCATAGAGATGGCTTACCAAGGAGAGTCTTATACTTAATCATAAGGTAGAAACCCAATGCTTCCAATTAGGCTACTTAAAGAAATATTATAAATCATGTAAAAATAATTCATCAATGAAAATTTCATTTTGAATTCAATCTCTTCCATGTTGAAAGTAATCTTGTTCATGAATCTACCATGATGTGTTTAGAGTAGGTGTAAGGAACTCGAGCGACATTCTATCCTTCATCGACACAACAAAAACACAAACTACACACAAATATATAAAATAAACATATATATTTTTTCTCGAGCTACTATGAGTTGAGATAATGCTTCCAGTGACACTCACTCAATAGCTGCTCTTGGCCGGGTTGACGTGCTACCCTGCTAGTGTGTCACTCTAGTGGTCTTCTTGCTTTGGAGGATGTAAGTCTACACTTTCCTTCTTTACTTAAGCACTACACATCGATGAGTGCCTTGTTAGTTTGGTAAGCCTTACTACATGGCTAGTAATCTACCTCATGTTGTTTTCATTTAAGAGGATGTGAGTCTACAATGCTTTCTTCTTGGATTAGACTTTGTCCACTGATTGGGCTGAGTTTATTTGAGTTTTAAGAAAAGTCCCCTAATGGCTCCTTCCCTCCTAACTACTTCAAGTCTGGGTCTAGTTCTATCTTGGTGCTCCCCGCTTAGTAGTCCCTCTAGGTCAGATAGCATATGTCCCACTGATGATAAACTATCCCGATGATAAATTCCACTTTAAAAGTTGTAAGCCTACATGCTTTCTTTCCAAATTCATCATTGCACACCGACAGGCACCTTAGGTTGGTTGGTTATCACTATGCTGATGGATACACCACTCATGCGAATGGATACACCTTAGGTTGGTTGGTTCTCACACCTTAGGATACACCACTCATGGTAGATGTAAGTATGCTACACTTTCTCCTTGAGTTAGCCACTGTACACCTATAAGATTTCTTTTCTAAGGCTCAGGATAACACCCCTAGAAGCACCTCCCCTATGGGCACTATATTTAGATCACATCCTTTGCAAGCCCATTTAGACACTACCCTGGTTAGTATCAGATTGGACATTTCCCCTTTCCTAGTAACCACCCTTGTGGTTGGATAATCCATCCTGTGGATGTTCAAATTCTCTCTTGGTTCAATAAATCTTAGATAAGTCAAGGTCAACATAGCCCCTTCTCAGTGTGATCCCTCACACACCAACATGAACCACACAAAGATATAAACAAAATATATATTCACTTGTGGATTAGAGGACACCCAAGCGGATCTTTTCCAAGAAGGCATCCTATCTTTAGGGCAATATCAGTAAAACTCCCTATAGGAATCGGCTGACTACTCTTAACTTGATATAAGTCTCAAGCAGAATTCACTCAGTAGACGCCCCGAAGTCAGGTTTGATTTATTGTGCTACCAATAGGTCACCCCAGCGAGTGTTCCTTGCTTTAGAAGATGTAAGTCTGCTACACCTTCTTCCTAAAATAGCTGTTGCACACCGAAAGGCAACCCTTTAGGTTTGCTAGCTCTACCTGATGGCCAGTAGACTATCCCTTTGGATTTGTAAATTTGAGATAAGACAAGTCGATAGCCCCTTCTCAAGGCTCATTTACTGCAACAGTGTCCATACATTAACTCAGATTAAATTAAACCCAATCTAATTTTTCCTAGTGGAGTTAAATCACACCCTTCTCCCTACTGGAGCCCCAAATCATATGTAAACAAGCCAAGAAAACAAATCAAATTCAAAACTAACCTCCCTAGTGGAGCCAAATTAAACAAACTCCCCCTGTAGAGTCTAAATCAATAAAATCCAAAAAAAAAACTATTATTCCCAGCGAATACATCCTCAAACAAATCTACGAAATTAAACTCAAATCCCAATTCCCAATGGATAGCTAACAGCTTCCCTAGTGGAAGGTTCATATACCCCATCCCTAGCACTGAGCCCATCTCTAGCAGATATGCCTCCACATCAATTAAAACAAAACAAATTAAAGTCTATTCGATCTTAATCCATGGTGGATTATAGATTTTTATCCCCAATGGATCTTCTTTCCACAAATCATATAATCAAATCTGATTCAAACCTTATCCCCAACAAATTTACTTCTTCTATGCCTTCGAGATAGACCCCTCACATGTCATGTTTAATGCATGTGTAATCCCCTAGCGAATCTCCCTTCATGTCATTGACATGGAATTCTCATCAAATATTATTTCTCTTCTTATGCACACCTTTAATACTTCAACCAAAAGTCTAACAATGTATTCGTTCAAATTAAATCATCTTAACATTCTAATCAAAATTTTATGATTTGTGATGGTGCAAGCTCAAACTAACTATACAATATCATGCTAAACATATTATAGTGTGGATTAACACACTATATTATATTATAATATATGATGTTATATTATAATTTGTTATAATATAATATATTGTCTAACATTACACCTCATTATAATCACTTAAAAGGAACAAATAAAAAAATTTATCAAAATATGAATAATGTTCATTTTGGATGTAAAATTGTTATTTTCTATTAGAAATGGTACAACATATTATCATTTTGGTGTTGCTTCGTGGGGTGTGCCATGAATTTGGCTAAATTCTTCCATCTCAACCTTCAAATTAACATTTTTTGAGTTTTGACCCAATGTATTATAACAAAAGTAAAACATTCTGAAATGTACAATAACATTTAATAACACACCACCACATTTATATATATGTGAAGTAATATTCTTATGCACGTTATATTTTAATACGCTTTCATATATTATATTATCTTACATTACACCTTAAAATGAATCACTTTAAGCAAAAAATTTATAATATTTGGTTGAAAAATAAATATTTATTTTGGATGCAAAATTTCATTCTTTGATTAAATGACACACCATAGCAAACCCCCAATGATGTTCCCTAATGCTTACCTTAAAGTTGGCCAAATCCCACCATCTCACCCTATAAATTAGTATTTTTATAAATTATACTAGTACAAAATCTACTACATAATGATTTTTAGAAGTTTTAGCCATTAAAATTGATTAATTAAGCCAGATTAAAGCCTATTCCTATCAGCAGCATGAGATGCACTAATGCGTGCTTTCATGGCACTATAGGATTAGCTACTTAAAACTTATCCAACTCAGTGCCTACGTTGAAGCAGTGGACACACTTTCTCCTCTGTCATCTGATCTAAGATCTGATGGTTATGATTAATCCCACAGCTTAGTAGGATTAAATTAGATCAATCTAGTTGATCTAATCAAGACCATCCATTTTGATCATGTGAAACGGACGATGCGTGATCTAACATCATGCAGGTGAGGGAGAATGAAGTCCGTCCTCCACTGCTCACTTGATCTGAGCTTACACAAGCTCAGATCAAATCAAAAATGATCCCAGACCTTCACGACATCGATCGAAGGGGATCCAACAATCAAAACCATGCGAGAAGGAAGTTCTCTTCAAAATGCTCCAACCCATTTTTGCCTAAGGATCAGTTTTGGAAGCATACCTCACCGGAGCTCAAGACTAGTGGCTCAAACAATTGAAGAATCTTCATCTAGTGGAGACGAAGCCATGTTGAGCAGTAATTGGATCAATTCCTCGATGTTCGCTCGAAAGGCCATGAATTGATAATTTGGAGCTGCGGTTTGATTGAAGTCCCACCTCTGGTGCTAGGGAAGCTTGGGAGAAGATTGATTATTGCTCGATGAGACCTAGGGAAGGTGCGTGGAAAATTAATTTGAGCTTGATGGAGAAATAGGGAAGTTAGGTCAAAAATGGGAGTATCCTATTTCAGGATAGACGGGAATGGCATTTTTTGATTAAGGAATGAGCTTGGGAGCTTAGGGAATGGCTCTAGCATCTCTTCTTGGGTAGCTAGGGCATTAAAGAAAGATTTTTGTGTGTGTTTGAATGAAAATGAGCGACAGTATAGCCCCCCTCCTCATCTTGATCAGATTATGGGATCAAGTTTGGCTTCTAATGGTCGTCTAGCCATCTCAGGGAGTCGTGGGTGATAGGGAGGAGATGAGTTGGCTCAGCTTGGTTGGTTGAAGGTGTGGAGATGGTTGCTAAGGAGGAATCATGGCTGTCCTATGGGTTTTAAATGCTCTAATGGGGAGGGTGAGGTGATTTTACCTCCCATGGGCCATGGCTGACCCAACCACCACTTGAGATAGGTTGGGCAATGTCCTAGGTGCCTAAGTGGACCATTGGAGAGTACTAAGTTCCCAAGAAATGAAAATGACCATTTACTTGGGTGATTTGTCTAATGTGATGCCCTTGACCCAAGAGTAGAATGATCATTTAGCATTGGATTGATTTGGGCAGATTTGAAATGAGCCAAAAGTGGGTTAGCCCAAATTTCAAGTCAATTGGAGTTGATTTGGTTAGGTTTGGCTCAATTTGACTCATTTAGGTCAAATTGGGTTAGGTTGGGTCAAGTTGACCAATTCATCAAATTAGGTTAAACCAAGAGTTGGGTTAAGTTCATATGATCATTTGGGATGTTTTGGATCAATTGGTTTGGTTTAGTTTAGCTTAGATTTGATTTTGGCTCATTTGAATTCATTTGGGTCAAATGGATTAAGTTAACCAATTTGATGAAATTGGCCTAATTAGCTTATGTTGGGTGTTAGTTTGGGTTTAGTTAACCAATTGAAGATGATTCTAGGCTTTGGTTTCAATTAATTTGGATTTGGTTTTGATTTAGGCCAACTTGAACCTTTAGGTAAATTTGGGCTAAGTAGGTCAATTAGGTTCAATTGGATCCAATCATGGCTTTGGTAAAGTTCAACAATCAATTTGGAATGAACTTGAGCCATTGGTTGCAATCAATTTGGTTTATATTTTGATTTGACATAGTTTGGTTTTTTAGGTCAGTTTGGGTCAACTTGGGTCAAGAGGACCAATTGGGTTTGGTTTGACTCAATTGAAGGTCAATTCATATTCAAATATTGATTTTTATTTGGTATGAATCATTAGTTTCAAGGGATTTGGCTTAGGTTGTAATTTGGCTTGTTCGGGTTCATATGGGTTAAGGGGTTGACTTGGTCAAATGACCAAGTTGACTTAGTTTGACCCAATTTGTGACAATTAATTAACCTAGGGTGATCAACAATTATGATGGGAGGTTTTGATAGGCTTGGTTCAATCCAATTTGGGTAGGATTAAAAGTTGGATAAAATAGATCAAATTGGCCACTTTGGGTCAAGTGGACCAATTTGGTTTATTTGGCTTGATTTTGGGTTGAGTTTGATACACTTAGCACATGCATTTCTTATGTATTTATGACTAGCATCTTAACACATATTATTATTCATTTATATGATTTTGAAAAATACATTTAGATTTAATAGTGATAATACCAAACACATATATTAAATTAAATCAACACATGCAAGCTTACATAAAAAAATCCATTTTATTTTACCTGATTTTCAAAAGATGGATGCATGAATTCAAATGACATACCAAATTTAACATGATTGTGAAGAAGACAATCAAATATAAGGATGTGATTCAGTCAACCAAACTAGTTCTTAAGGACAATCAAATCAAATAAGATTATTTAAAGCAAACCAAATCATTTTTATTAATTAAGTTTTGGATTTGATTTGATTTAAAGAGGAGAAGAGATTTCTCTTCTATTTTAAACCAATTCCCACATTAGTTATTTAATTTAATTTAAGAAGATGTAATTAAGTTGATTTTATGGGTTAATTAAGTTGAATTAATTACCCTTACCAATGTCACCTTAAAGTAATTAACTAAATAATTATGAGCCAACATGATATGCATGAAAAATAAACTTGCATTAATCAGAGAAAATAATAGGGGCCTACTGCAATTAGCTCATGATTAGTAGTAAATTAGATTAAGAGTCTTAATTAATTACTCTTATGGTTCTCCCACACATATGGACTAACCATAATTTTATTAAACTCCTTTAGGTTATTAAACACCTAAAGATCTACCCCATGATTTAATTAATTAAGGTTTGATGTGATTATGATTCAATTTGATTAAGTGATTTAATTAATTAGTTAAATATTAATTAATTTTATTTTAAATAAGGGTGAAATAAACTTAGGGAAAGGGGTCCCAACACTATTCCTTAGTTCACTTACTATTGAATAATGATTGATAAACTTAATTAACTAATTTATTACTATTCATGGGATTAAGTAATCATTAATTAACTTAAAAGAGTTGTTAAGGTTTAATTAGTCAATTTTCTTAATTAACTGAGCAATAAATCCCAAGAAAATCATGGGAGGCAGAGGTCATCCCATTAAATTAACTTTAGGATTAATTGATCAAAATTAAAAGTAATTAAGCTAATTAATTTTGTAATTAAACCTTAATTACTATTCAAAATTAGTTAAGATAATTTTTAATTAATTCTCCTCTGAAATACTTTAAAATGAGTATTTATTTGCATTGTTTTATTTCTCTATGATTTTTTATGATTTTTAGAAGTTTCAGCCATTAAAAATGATTAATTAAGTCTAATTAAAGCCTAATCCTATTGGAGCCACATGGCATGGTGATGTGGCACACTGTCCACATGGCACACTAACATGGTGTGCTTTCCACGTGGCGTCGCTAGACTAGCTACTTAAAATTTATCAAACTCGGCTTTACGGCGGTGGATGCTCTTTTCGCCGTTGATCTATGATCAGCTATGATTAATCTGATAACTTAATAAGATTAAATTAGATCGATCTAGCTGATTTAATCATGATTGTCCATTTCGATCATGCGAAATCGATGGTGCTTGATCTAACGTTATGCAAGTGAGAGAGAATGGAGTATGTCTGCCATTGCTCACTTGATCTGAGTTTTCCTGAGCTCGGATCAACTCCAAAAGGATCCCACACCTTCATGATATTGATCAAAGAGGATCCAACAGTCAAGATCACACGAGATGTAAGTTTTCTTCAAAAATATCCAACCCATTTTTGGCTAAGGTTATTTGGAAGCATACCTCACCCGCTAAAGACCGTAACAATTGAGGAAGCTTCATCTATTGGAGATGAAGCCTTGTTGAGAAGCAATTGGATCAATTCCTCATTATTCACTCAAAAGGCCATGAACAGATGATTTGGAGCACGACTTTGATCGAAGTCCCACCTCCGGTGCACGAGAAACTTGGGAGATGCTTCGTTCTTGCTCGACGTGGCCTAAGGATGGTGCATGCAAAGTAAATTTGAGTTTGATAGAGAAATGGGAAAGCTAGGTCAAAAATGGGAGTGTCCTATTTTGGGACAGATGGTAATGGCATTTTTCGATCGAGGAATTTGCTTGGGAGTTTAGGAAATAGCTCTAGCGGCTCATCTTGGGTAGCTAGGGCTCTGAGGAATGATTTTTTGTGTTTTTGAGTGGAAACAAGGGGGTGTATACCCCCCTTCATATTGATTGGATGTGGGATTGGGTTTGGATTCTAGTGGCCATCTGGCCATCTCAAGTAGTCATGGGTGGTAGGGAGGAGGTGAGTTGGTTTGGCTTGGTTGGTTGAAGGTTTAGAGGTGGTTGCCAAGGAGGAATCATGGGTGTCTTATGGGTTTCAAATGCTCCAATGGGGAGGGTGATGTGATTTCACCTCCCATAGGTCATGACCTACCCAACCACCCCTTAGGTCAGGTTGAGCAGTGTCCTAGGTACCTAGGTGAACCATTAAGAGATTACTAAGTGGCCAATGAATGGAAATGACCACTTACATGGGTAATTTATCTCATGTGATTCCCTTGACCCAAAGGTAGAATGATCATTTGGCATTAGATTTGATTTGGGCAGACTTTAAATGAGCCAAAAGTGGGTTAGCCAAAATTTCAAGTCAGTTGGAGTTGATTTGGTTAGGTTTGGCTCAATTTGGCTCATTTAGGTCAAATTGGGTTAGGTTGGTCAAGTTGACCAATTGGTCAAATTTGGTCAAACCAAGGGTTGGGTTAAGTTCATATGATAATTTAGGATTTTTGGTTGGTTTGGTTTAGTTTGGCTTAGATTTAATTTTGGCTCATTTGAATTCATTTGGGTCAAATGGGTTGACCAATTTGACTAAATTAACCAAATTAGCTTGGGTTGGGTGTTGGTTGGAGTTTAGTGGACTAATTGAAGATGATTTTAAGATTTGGTTTAAATTAATTTGGATTGGTTTTGATTTAGACCAACTTGAACCTTTAGGTCAAATTGGGCTAAGTAGATCAATTAGGTTCAATTGGGTCCAACCATGGCTTTGGTAAAATTCAACAATCAATTTGGATTGTACTTGAGCCATTGGTTACAATCAATTTGGTTTATATTTTGATTAGACCCAATTTGGTCTTTTAGGTCAATTTGGGTCAACTTGGGTTAAGAGGGCTAATTGGGTTTGGTTTGACTCAATTAAAGGTAAAGTCATATTCAAATATTGATTTTGATTTGTTATGGATCATTAGTTTCAAGGGATTTGGCTTAGGTTGTAATTTGGCTAGGTTTGGATTCATATAGGTTAAGTGGTTGACTTGGTCAAATGATCAAGTTGACTTGGTTTGACCTAATTTGTGACAATTGATCAACCTAGGGTGATCAACAATCATGATGGGAGGTTTTGATGGGCTTGGTTCAATCTAATTTGGGTAGGACTATTAGAACTTGGCTTAGATTGGTAAAATTGGCCCCTTTGGGTATAGTGGACCAATTGGGTTTAGTTGGCTTGATTTTGGGTTGAGTTTGATTTAGTTGAGTTTATATATGCATTTGGGATTGGTATATGAATTTAATTGCAATTGGCTTGGGTTTAAATGGGTTTTGGTTAATTTGAACATTTCAAGTCAATAGGGTTAAGTTGGGTTTAACTTGGGTTGATTTTAGTTTGGCTTGATTATTATAGATTTCATTTATATTTATGAATATAATTGAAGGTATGATTGATTCTTGAGAAAATAAATTGAATCTGGGTTTTGGAATGAAGGAATTTGGCTAAGTCCATAGAGTTTGATCATGTGGCTTAGGTTTGGATTTTGATTTGTTTTGATTTAGTTTTGATGATTTAAATGTGATTTATTTGTGAGGAAATCAATTTAATTTGACTTGATTTGGATTAAGATTTGGCTAAGTCCATGAGGTAGGTCATATGGCTTAGGAAGGGTTTTGATTTAATTTGATTTAGTTTGATTTAGTTTTGACCATTTGAATGTAGTTTTGATCATTCTCATATCATCTGTCCAATCCATACACCAATAATGAAGTCGAATATGAGGTTCTAATTGCCTGTATAGAGTTAGTCGTTACTCTAAGTATTTAGAACATCAACATCTTTGGTGATTCTCAACTAGTTATCAACCAAATCGTTGAGTCCTATAAAGTTATAAAGCCCAAGCTCCATAATTAACATAAGTACACCATGGAGTTGTTGGCCCAAATCCTAGAGGTTACCATTTATAAGATTCCTCGAGGAGAGAACATCATAGCGTATGCTTTAGCTAAGCTTGCCAAGGAGTTGGCATGTCTAGAGGATGAGTCCATATCAATAAAGGTCCAAAATAAACAAGTATTATCCCTTTTGATATTGAAGTCATCAAAAAGTACTCTCTTGAGAAGGAGGTTGCCATTGCAAAGAAGGACGAGAAGTTAGATTGGAGGCAACCATTCATGGATTACCTAAATAAAGGCAAACTACCTCAAGAGAAGTTCCAAGCCCATCAGATGAAGTAGAGAGAACTTTCCTATGAGCTTGTGGATGGTGTCTTGTGTCGGTGGTCTTTCGATCATATGTGGTTATGTTGTTTATATAAGCATGAAGCTCATAAGATCATGACTGAGGTACACTAAGGATTATGTGGAGCCAACCAATCTGATATGAAGATGAAAGCCAAGATCAAGAGACTAGGATACTACTAGCCATTAATGATCAAAGATTGCATGGATACGATTAGGCGATGCCACCAATGTCAAATACACATTGTAGTCCTACCCCAACCGCCTAACATTCTAGATCCTACATTGGCCTCATGGCCATTTCAGTGTTGGGGTACCAACATAGTGGGTCCGATTGATCATCCTTCTTCCAAGGGTCATTGATTCATCTTAGTTATTGATTACTTTTCAAAATGGACGAAGGTGATTTTCTTAGAGGGGTCATAGCTTAGCATGTGTTCCAGTGTTTTCGGAACCATATTGTATATAGGTTCAAAGTGCCTCAAGAAATTATATCTGATAATGGTATTGCATTCAAGAGCACCGAGATCAATAACTTTGTCCAGAGACAAAATATATTGGAGATATTCTATCATCAGCTACACGAGGGAAAATGGCTTAGCAAAAGCCTTCAATAAAACTCTCATCCAAATACTGAAGAAGACACTCGATAATAACAAGAAATAGTAGCATGAGCAGTTAGTTAAAGCCTTGAGGGCCTACCTCACCACATATAGAACTCCAACTTAGTCTACTCCTTTCTCCTTAGTGTATGGATCTGAAGCTGATCTACCATTAGAAGTCCAACTCCCATCACTAAATATAGCTTTGGGTAGCAAGATCACAATAGAGCAGAATGCCAAGTTATGGTTAGAAGAGCTCGAAGGTTTGGAGGAGAGACACCTACGAGCATGCCAAAACCTTAAGTTGTACAAAGCTAAAATGATTCAGGCTCACAACAAGTTGGTCCATCCTAGAGCTTTTAAGTAGGAGAGCTTATTTTAGTTCTAAGGAGACTGATTGTCACCCATCGTAAGATGGGAGGCAAGTTTGAACACACTTAGGAAGGCCTTTTTTCATATAAAAGGCCTATTAAGAAGGATTTTATCAGCTTTTTAATCATAAGGGAGAGCACCCAGTGCTTCTAATCAATGGGCTCCACTTAAAGAAATATTATAAATCATGTTTGAAAATAATTATCATCAATGAAAATTCCATTTTTAATTCAATCTCTTCCATTATAAAAGTATTATTATTTGTGAATCTGCCATGGTGTGTTTAGGGTAGGTGTAAGGAACCCGAGTGGCATCCTATCCATCATTGACACAACAAAACATAAATGAAACACAAACATATAAAATAAACACATATCTTCTATCTCGGGCTACTCTGAGTTGAGATAATGCCCCTAATGGCACTCACTCCTCACTAGGCTAATGTGCTACCACTAGTGTGTCACCCTTGTGGTCTTTTTTGCTTTGGAGGATGTAAGTTTCCTTCGCACTTGGCCACTACACCATGAGCACCTTATTAGTTTGGTAGGCCTTACTGCATGGTTAGTAAGCTAACTCATGTTGGCTTTATTTAAGAGGATGTGGTTTGGCTATGCTTTCTTCTTGGATTAGCCTTCCTGCACTGATTGAGTCAAGTATATTTGAGGTTTAGGTTAAGTCCCTAGTGGCTCCTTCCCTCTTGCTTCAAGTCAGGTCCTCCTTCCTCGGGGCTCCCTGCTTAGTAGTGCTCTAGGTCAGATAACATATGTCCACTTGATGACTATCCTGATCGTTCCACTTAGAAAGTTATAAGCCTATGCTTTTATTTCAATATTGATCGTTGCACTGCCGAGCACCTTAGGTTGGTTGGTTCTCACTATCCACAGATACACCTTAGCTTGGTTGGTTTCTCTCACCTTAGGATACACCACTCTTGGCGGGCGTAAGTCTACACTTTCTCCTTGAGTTGGCCATACACCTTAGATAATAAGCACCTCATTTGTGGGCACTATATTTGGATCACGTCCTTTGACCCCATTTAGACACTACTTGGGTTACTATTGGATTGGATAGTTCCTCTTTCCTATTAACCACCCTTGTGGTTGGAGAATCCATCTTGTGGATGTGCAGATTCTCCTTTGGTCTAGTAAATCTGAGATAGGTTAAGGCTGACATAGCCCCTTCTCAGTGTGGTCCCTCTCACAACAAAGGGATCTATGCAAACATACAAACAAAATATATATTCACTTGTGGATTAGGAGGACACCCCTAGCGGTACCTTTTCCCAAGTAGACATCTTATCTTTAGGGCAGTGTCAGCAAAACTCCCTATAGGAATCGCCTGACTACTCTTGAGTTGATGTAAGTCCCCAATGACATTCACTCCGTAGTCTCCCCTAAGTCAAGTTATATTTATTATGCTACCAATAAGTCACCTAGTGGTTGTTCCTGCTTTATAACATGTAAGTCTATGCCTTCTTCCCATCATAGTCGTTGCACATCGAAAGGCAACCCCTTAGGTTGGCTAGGTCTACCCAACGACTAGTAGTCTATCCCTTTGGATCTGTAAATCTAAGATAGGACAAGTCTGATATAGCCTCTCCTCAGTGGGCACATCACACACCGACATGGTCCAAAAATTAAATCTATCAAATTTGACCAAGCTAACATCCCTAGCAGATATGCCCTCAATTTGAAATCAAACTAAACCAAATAAACCATATCAAATCAAATGAAACTATAATAAAATTAATCTTGACTACTTTTGAGTTGACATAAGTCGCGGCATTCACTCAGTAGTCGTCCTAGGTCAAGTTCGATTTGTTGTACATCCAACAGGTCATTCCAGCAGTTGTTCCTCACTTTGGAAGATGTAACTCTTCTATGCCTTCTTTCTAGCACAACAATTGCACACTGAAAGGCAACCCCTTAGGTTGGCTAGCTCTACCCCGCAGATGGTAGAAAATCCCTTTGGATTTCTAAACCTGAGGTAGGACAAGGCTGATATAGCCTCTTCTTAGTGGCCCATCGCACACTGATAGGGTCCATAAATTAACTCAGATTAAACTAAACCCAATCTGATTTTCCCTAACGGAGTTAAATCACACTGTTCTCCCAAATGGAGCCCTAAATCATATATAAACAAGTCAAGCAAATATATCAAATTCAAAACCAACCTCCCCAATGGAGCTTAATTAAACCAACTCCCCCAGTAGAGTCTAAATCCAAGAAATCCAACCAAACTTTTGTTCCTAGCTGATACATCCCAAAACAAATCTTTGAAATCAAACTCAAATCCCAATCCCTAGTGGATAGCCTGAACCTGCTTCTCTAGTGGAAGGTTCATATACCCGATCAGGACTCAGATATCTCTAGCAGATGTGCCTCCACATCAATTAAACCAAAACAAATTAAAGTCAATTTGATCTTAATCTATGATGGATTATAGATTCTTATCCCCAACAAATCTTCTTTCCATAACTCATATAATCAAATCAAATTCAAACCTTATCCCCACCAGATTTTCTTCTTATATGCCCTCGACATAGACCACTTACATGTCATGTCCAATGCATGTGTGATTTCCTAATGGATCTCCCTCCATGTCCTTGACATGGAATTCTCATCAAATCTTATTTCTTCTCTTATGAACACCTTTAATACTTCAACCAAGAGCTAAATAATGTATTTGTTCAAATTACATCATCTTAACATTGTAATTAACATTTTATGATTTGTGATGGTGCAAGCTCAAACTAACTATATATTATGCTAAACATATTATAGTGTGAATTAACACACTATATTATATTATAATTTACTATAATATAATATATTGTCTAACATTACACCTCATTAAAATCACTTAAAAGGAAAAAATAATAAAATTTTCTTAAAATATGAATAATGTTCATTTTGGATGTAAAATTGTTAATTTTCTATTAGAAATGGTACAAAATAACATAATTTTGGTGTTGCTTCTTGGCGTGTGATGTGAATTTGGCCAAATTCTTTCATGTCAACCTTCAAATTAAAATTTTTGTGAGTTTTGACCCAATGTACTATAGCAAAAGTAAAACATACTGAAATATACAATAACATTTAGTAACACACCACCACATTTATATAAAAGTGAAGATATATTGTTATGTACATTATATTTTAATATGCTTTCATATAATATTACACCTTAAAATAAATCACTTTAAGCAAAAAAAATTTTAAAAATTGGTTGAAAAATGAACATTTATTTTGGATGCAAAATTCCATTCTTTTGATTAAATGACACACCATAGCACAACCCCAATGATGTTCCCTAAAGCTTACCTTAAATTTACCCAAATTCCATCATCTCAGCCTTTAAATCAATATTTTTACGAATTATACCAGTTCAAAATCTACTACATCATACTATAACCAACTAAAATATGCTAAACAACAAGTAGTATTACATAATAGTATGATATAATGCATGATGCTACACTATGTTATAGCATTCTATATTATAATACACTATAACATATTATATTTTATTATATAACATATCATATCACAAGGGATTTCTTATGATAAAAAATCATAAAATTAGTCTAAATAAGAAAAAAACTAAATATTTTAGTCGTATTACTTACATATTTTAAATTGAAATAATATATTATGATGACATGCTCTACCTATTATGTATTTGGCCAAATTCCACCATTTTAAAGCCTAAATTAACATTTTTATAAATAATGCTAGTGTAGGCATGACTGCTTGATTATAAAATACTAAAAGAACTTAAAATGCGCAGAGCAATATATATGATATTTGATGCTATACTATGCTACAACATATAATATTTATTTTTAACATACAATCTTACTTTTTAGCAACAAGTGGCGTAGCACACCCTTGGTACTACAACCTAATTCCCACTTCAAATTTAACAAATTTCATCATCTAATTTATTAAACTAATATTTTTATGATTTATGTTAATATGGACTATAGGGCACAATACCATAATATACTAAAACATTTCAAAACATCTTATAACATCCAAAAACACATCACTACATGCTCAAATACATGATGCTACATTATATTATAATATATGGTATGATAATATGATTTAGGGTTAGGGTTTAGGGTATTAAAATCGTTAATAGTTAAGGGAAAGTTTATTGAATACATTTTCTTTAGCTACCACAACCATATTAGGATTAGGTCATTCTTTAGATCTACTCCTAGTGACATCTTTATTCAGGGTTTTGGGTTTAGGGTTATTTTAGGGTTTGGGGTTTAGGGTTTAAAGTTTGGAGTTGTAGGTCTTAGGGTTTAGGGTTTAGGGTTTTGGGTTTTAGGGTTTAGGGTTTAGGCATTAGGGTTTTAGGGTTTAAGGTTTAGGGTTTAGGGTTTAGGGTTTAGGTTTAGGTTTAAGATTTTAGATTTTAGGGTTTAGGGTTTAGGGTTTAGGTTTTAAGCATTTTAGGGTTTGGGGTTTAGGGTTGTAGGTTTAGGGTTGTAGGATTAGAGTTTAAGGTTTAAGGTTAGTTTTAGGGTTTAGGGTTTAGGGTTTTAGTTTAGGGTTGATTTAGGTTTAGGTTTATTTTAAATTAAATAAGTTAGGTTTAAGATTATTTAGTTTATTTTATTTATTTAGGTTTATTTATTTTAGTTTAGGTTTTATTTTAGTTTATTTTTTTAAAGTTTAGGTTTAGGTTTATGTTTATTTTTAGTTTTATTTTATTTTATTTTAGGTTTAGGTTTTACCTTTTATTTTTAGGTTTAGGTTTAGGTTTTTATTTTATTTTTTTAGGTTTTGGTTTTAGGTTTTTATTTTTGGTTTATTTTATGTTTTATTTTGTAGATTACGTTTAGGTTTATTTTTTTAGTTTATTTTATTTTACTTTAGGGTTTAGGCTTAGTTTATTTTATGTTTAGGTTTAGGTTTTATTTATTTTAGTTTAGTTTAATTTTAGTTTAGGTTTAGGTTTATTTTATTTTATTTAATTTAGGTTTAGGGTTTTTTTAGTTTAGGGTTTAGGTTTTATTTTTTATTTATTTTTAGGTTTAGGTATCAATTTAGTTTTTATTTTATTTTACTTTATGTTTTTTTATTTATATTTTATGTTTAGTTTTTATTTTATTTAGGTTTTTTATTTTTTATTTTTTATAGTTTAGTTAAGGTTTTTATTTATTTTATTTTAGTTTAGTTTTTATTTTATAGTTTATCTTATTTTTACATTTAGGTTTAGGTGTAGCTTTATGTTTAGGTTTAGGTTTTTGTTTTGGTTTTTGTTTTTTTTTTTTTTTTATTTAGGTTTAGGTTTTTTTTATTTATATTATTTTTAGGTTTTATTTAGTTTAGGTTTTTTTTTTTTAGGTTTTTAAAGTTAGGGTTTAGAGTGTAGGATTTAGAATTTAGGATTTAGGATTGAGGGTTTGTGGTTTAGGGTTTAGGGTTTATTATTTAGGGTTTAGGTTTAGAGTTTAGGGTTTAGGTTTAGAGTTAGTTTAGGGTTTAGGTTTAGGGTTTTAAGGTTTAGGGTTTAGTGTTAGTTTAGGGTTTAGGTTTAGGGTTTTAGGGTTTAGGGTTTGGGTTAGGGTTTAGGGTTTAGGGTTTAGGGTTTAGGGTTAGTTTAGGGTTTAGGGTTTAGGGTTTTTTAGGGTTTGGGCTCTAGGGTTTAGGGTTTAGAGTTTAGGGTTGTAGGTTTTAGGTTTAGTGTTGTAGATTTATTGTTTAAAGTTTAGGATTTTTTTTAAAAAAATTAAGTAAACATGTTGGTTTAGGTATATTTAGATTATTTTTAATTTATTTTTGTTTATTTTATTTTTTCTTTTTGTTTAAGTTTATTTTTATTTTTATTTAGTTTAGTTTATTTATTTTTGATTTATTTATTTTCATTTAGGTTTCTTATTTATTTTAGGTTTATTTTATTTTAGGTTTTTTTATTTTAGTTTAGGTTTATTTATTTTAGGTTTAGGTTTATGTTTATTTTTTGTTTAGTTTTATTTTTATTTTATTTTATAGGTTTAGGTTTTATTTTTTTATTTTTAGGTTTAGGTTTAGGTTTTTATTTTATTTTATTAGGTTTTTTATTTTTTGGTTTATTTTATTTTTTAGTTTAGTTTAGGTTTTTATTTATTTATTTTATTTTTACATTTAAGTTTAGGTATAGGTTTATGATTAGGTATAGGTTTTAGTTTAGGTTTTTATTTTTATTTTATTTTATTATTTTATTTAGGTTTAGGTTTTTTAATTTAATTTATTTTTAGGTTTAATTAGTTTAAGTTTATGTTTTTAGGTTTTTATGGTTCAGGTTTAGGGTTTTAAGGTTAAGGGTTTAGGGTTTAGGTTTGTTGGTTTAGAATTGAGGCTTTAGAATTTATGTTTTAGGGTTAAGGGTTTTTTTATATTATTTTTTATTTATTTTAAATTAATTAAACTAGTAGATTTAGGTTTATTTAGTTTATCTAGTTTATTTTTTATTTATTTTATTTTACTTTATTTTTTTATTTTTATTTAGGTTTAGTTTTATTTTTATTTAGTTTAGTTTGTTTATTTTAGGTTTATTTATATTAGTTTAGGTTTTATTTTAATTTAATTTTTTTAGGTTTAGTTTAGGTTTATGTTTTAGTTTTTTATTTTTATGTTTATGTTTAGGTTTTATTTTATTTTTAGTTTTAGGTTTATTTTTAGGTTTTATTTTTTAGTTTAGGTTTAGGTTTCATTTTAGTTTATTTTATTTTATTTAAGCTTAGGTTTAGTTTATTTTTGGTTTAGGTTTTATTTATTTTAGTTTTGTTAATTTTAGTTTAAGTTTAGGTTTACTTTATTTTTATTTTTGGTTTACATTTTTTGTTAGTTTAGGGTTTAAGTTTTATTATTTATTTTTTTGGGTTTTATTTTAGGTATATTTTTAGGTTTAGGTTTTTATTCAGTTCCTATTTTATTTTATTTAAGGTTTATTTTGCTTTTATTTTATGTTTACTTTTTATTTTTTTAGTTTAGTTTAGGTTTTTATTTTTTCACTTTAATTTAGTTTTTATTTTTTATTTTATTTTGTTTTTTAGGTTTAGGTTTAGGTATAGGTTTTAGTTAAGGTTTTTATTTTATTTTATTTTTGTATTTTATTTTGGTTTAGGTTTTTTTATTTATTTATTTTAAAGTTTTATTTAGTTTAGCTTTAGATTTTTATCTTTTTAGGGTTTAGGGTTTAGGGTTTAGTGTTTAGGGTTTAGGGTTTAGGATTTAGGGTTTAGGGTTTAGCATTTAGGGTTTAGGGTTTTAGGGTTTAGGGTTTTTAGGGTTTAGAATTTAGGGTTGAGAATTTAAGTTTTAGGTCTAGGGTTCAGGTTTTAGTTTAGGGTTTAGGGTTTTTTTTTTTAAATTTTAATAGAGAATAGATTCAGATTCAACATTTATTCTTTTTGATTTCATCAACCAAGTAACACACCAAGTTTTCTAAGACACAAGCGACAACATAGATAAAAAATGAGGACACATAGAGCAAAACTAAAGACATCGTTCCATAAGCGGCGGTCGGATCTAGTTCTTGATTTTTCAGTTCCCATCGATCACCATGGCCTCTCGAGTAGCACGATCCACCATCATATCCCCAATCTCTCCCTCTGCCATGACCATGACTGTAACCTTTGTCGCTCCTCCCGCCTCCATAATTAGCACTACTCCGACTACCACCTCCAAATCCATCAACACCTCCAGAACCCCCACCACCACTGCAAAAATCACCACCTCCATCTTCGTCTTCACCGCCAGATCTAGACTGAGCCTAGTTGATGGAGATGTTCCTGCTGTCAAGGTTCGACCCATTCTTAGGGTTTAGGTTTAGGTTTAGGTTTTTTATGTTTTAGGGTTTACATTTATTTATTAATTTATTTAGTTATGTTAGGTTTAGGTTTATGGTTTGGGGTTTAGGGTTTAGGATTTATTGATAGGGTTTAGGGTTTAGTGTTTAGGGTTTAGGGTTTTAGGATTTTAGGGTTTATGCTTTACAGATTTAGGGTTTAGGGTTAACATTTAGGGTTTAGGGTTTAGGTTTTAGGGTTTAGGGTTAAAGGTTTAGGATTTTATAGGGTTTATGTTTTAGGGTTATTTAGGGTTTAAGGTTAAGGGTTTAGGACATTTTAGGGTTTAGGGTTTAGTGTTTAGGGTTAGTTTTAGGGTTTAGGGTTTAGTGTTTAGGGTTTAGGGTTTAGGGTTTATGATTTAAGGTTTAGGGTTTTTTTTTCAAATTAAGCAAACTAGTAGGTTTAGGTTTATTTAGTTTCTTTTTTATTTAGTTTAGTTTATTTTATTTTTTTGTTTTTATGTAGGTTTATTTTTATTTTTATTTAGTTTATTTATTTTAAGTTTATTTATTTTAGTTTAAATTTTTTATTTTAGTTTATTTTTTAGGTTTCTTTTTTAGTTGAGTTTTGTTTTTATTTTATTTTTTAGGTTTAGGTTTTATTTATTTTTTTAGGTTTAGGTTTAGGTTTTTATTTTATTTTTTTAGGTTTAGATTTTAGGTTTTATTTTAGGTTTATTTTTAGGTTTATTTTTTTAGTTTAGGTTTAGGTTTATTTTATTTTATTTAGTTTAGGGTTTAGGTTTAGTTTATTTTAGGTTTAGGTTTATTTTATTTTCTTTATTTTATTTTTAATTTTAGGTTTATGTTTTTTTATTTTAGGGTTTAAGTTTATTTTTTTTATTTATTTTTAGGTTTATTTTTTAAGTTTAGGTTTTTATTTTAATTACTTTTCTATATTCATAGGTTTATTTTACATTTAGTTTTGTTTAAGTTTTTAGTTTTTTATTTTAGTTTATTTTTATTTATTTATTTTATTTTATTTTTATGTTTAGGTTTAGGTTTTAGTTTAGGTTTTTATTTTTTTATTTTTTATTTTATTTAAGTTTAGGTCTTTTTAATTATTTTATTTTGAGGTTTTATTTAGTTTAGATTTAGGTTTTTAGGTTTTTAAGGTTTACAGTTTAGAGTTTAAGGTTTTAGGGTTTAAGGTTTAGGGTTAGGGTTTAATGTTTAGGGTTTAGTGTTTAGGCTTTAGGGTTTAGGGTTT
Source organism: Cymbidium sinense (assembly GCA_021442155.1). Taxonomy (NCBI): domain Eukaryota; kingdom Viridiplantae; phylum Streptophyta; class Magnoliopsida; order Asparagales; family Orchidaceae; genus Cymbidium; species Cymbidium sinense. The sequence continues at coordinate 199,641,961 of CM038216.1, forward strand.
CTATGGTTTAGTGTTTGGGATTTAGGTTTAGCTCTTTGGGTAAGTTTAGGGTTTGGTTTAGGTTTAGGGTTTCTTTAGGGTTTAAGGTTTTAGGTTTAGTTTGGTTTAGGTTTAGGTTTAGGGTTTTAATTTTAGGTTTAGGTTTTGGGTTTAGGGTTTAAGGTTAATTTAGGGTTTTGGGTTTAGGATTTTGGGTTTTGGGTTAGTTTATGGTTTAGTGTTTAAGGTTTAAGATTTAGACTTTAGGTTTTGGGTTTAGGGTTTAGGGTTAGTTGATTTAGATTTGGTTTTAGGTTTAGTTTAGTTTAGGGTTTAGTTTAGGTATTGAGGTTTAGTATTTATGGTATATAAGGTTTAGGGTTTAGGGTTTAAGGTTTAAGTTTAGGGTTAGGGTTTAGGTTTTAGGGTTTAGGGTTTAGGGTTACTTTAAGGTTTAGGATTTGGAGTTTTTTAGGGTTTAGGGCTTAGGGTTTAGTTTATGATTTAGGGTTAGGGTTTAGGATTTTAGTGTTTAGGGTCTAGTATTTAGGTTTAGGGTTTAGGGTTTAAGGTTTTTATGGTTTATGGTTTAGGGTTTAGGGTTTAGGGTGGTAGGTTTAAGGTTTAGAGTTTATGGTTCAGGGCTAGTTTTAGGGTTTAGAGTTAAGGTTTTTTTATTTATTTTACTTACTTTTTTAAAATTAAGTAAACTAGTAGGCTTTGGTTTATTTAGTATAGTTTCTATTTATTTTAGTTTATTTTATTTTCTATTTTGATTTAGGTATATTTTTATTTTTATTTAATTTAATTTACTTATTTTAGTTTAAGATTTTTATTTTAGTTTATTTTTTTGTTTAGGTTTAGGTTTAGGTTTATTTTTTTAGTTTAGTTTTTTTTTTAGGTTTAGTTTTTATTTTTTAATTTTAGGTTTAGGTTTAGGTTTTTATTTTAGGTTTATTTTTAGGTTTTATTTTTTAGTTTAGGTTTCAGTTTATTTTTAGTTTATGTCATTTTATTTAGTTTAGGTTAAGGTTTAGGTTTAGTTTATTTTAGGTTTACTTTATTTTTTATATCAGGTTTAGGTTTCTCTATTAGTTTAAGGTTTCAGTTTTATTTATTATTTATTTTTAGGATTTATATTTTAGGTTTATTGTTTAAGTTTAGGTTTTTATTTAGTTTTAAATTTATTTTATTTTAAGTTTATTTTATTTTTATTTTAGGTTTAGTTTTTATTTTATTTAAGCTTTTTTTAGTTTAGTTTAGGTTTTTATTTATTTTATTTTAGCATGGTTTTTATTTTTATTGTATTTTTTTAGGTTTAGGTTTTAGTTTATATTCTTATGTTATTTTATATTTTTTTTTGGTTTAGGTTTTTTTGTTTATTTTTTTATCTTTTATTTAGTATAGGTTTAGGGTTTAGGGTTTGGTGTTTAGGGTTTAGGGTTTAGGGTTTAGGTTTTTTATTGGGTTTAGCATTTAGGGTTTAAGTTTTAGGGTTTAGGGTTTAGGGTTTAAGGTTTTAAGGTTTAGGGTTTAGTGTTTAGGGTTTAGGGTTTTAGGGTTTAGGGTTTGGTTTAGGGTTTAGGGTTTAGTTTTAGGTTTAGGGTTTAGGTTTTAGTTTAAGGTTTAGGGTTTCGGGTTAGGCTTTTATTTAATTTCATTTTCTAGGTTTAGGTTTAGGTTTAGGTTTATGTTTATTTTTTATTTTATTTTATTTTATAGGTTTAGTTTTTATTTTTTTTAGGTTTAAGTTTATGTTTTTTTTAAGGTTTAGCTTTAAGTTTTTATTTTATGTTTTATTTTTTAATTTAGGTTTAGGTTTATTTTTTATTTATTTTATTTTATTTAGTTTAGGTTCTAAGTTTAATTTATTTTATGTTTAGGTTTAGATTTTATTTATTTTTGTTTGGTTTATTAGGTTTATTTTATTTTGTTTATTTTATTTTTTATTTTAGGTTTATTTTTTTTCTTTTTAGTTTAGGGTTTAAGTTTTATTTTATATTTATTTTTTAGTTTTATTTTTAGGTTTATTTTTTAGGGTTATGTTTTTTTAGTTTTTATTTTATTTTATTTTAGGTTTATTTTATTTTTATTTTGTGGTTAGTTTTTTTTTATTTAGGTTATTTATTCTAAGGTTTATTTTATTTTTTATTTGAGTATAGGTTTTGATTTATTTTATTTTAGTTTATTTTTATTAGTTTATTTTATTTTACTTTTAGGTTTAGCTTTAGGTTTTAGTTTAGATTTTTATTTTATTTTATTTTTCAATTTAATTTAATTTTTTAATTTTCTTTAGGTTTAGGTTTTTTTATTTTTCTTATTTTTATGTTTTATTTAGTTTAGGCTAGATTTTCTAGTTTTTAGGGTTTAGGGTTTAGGGTTTAGGGTTTAGGGTTTAGGGTTTTAGGATTTATGGTTAGGCTTTAGGGTTTAAGGTTTAGTGTTTACTATTTTTTTAGGGGTTAGGGTTTAGGATTTTAGGGATTAGGGTTTAGGGTTTAGGGTTTAGGGTTTATGGTTTAGGGTTGTAGGTTTAGGGTTTAGAGTTTAGGGTTTATGGTTAGTTTTAGGGTTTATGATTTATGTTTAGGGTTTTCTTATTTTATTTTTATTTTTTATTTTTATTTTTTTTTAAATTAAGTAAACTCGTAGGTTTGAGTTTATTTAGTTTATTTTTTATTTATTTTTGTTTAATTTATTTTTTTATTTCACTTTATTTTTACTTTCAATTAATTTTATTTATTTATTTTAGGGTTATTTATTTTAGTTTAGGTTTTTTATTTTAGTTTATTTTTTAGGTTTAGGTTTTTTTAGTTTAGTTTTAGGTTTTACCATTATTTTATTTTTTAGGTTTAGGTTTCAGTTTTTAATTTTAGGTTTAGGTTTAGGATTTATTTTATTTTTATAGGTTTAGGTTTTTGGTTTTTATTTTAGGTTTATTTCTAGGTTTTATTTTTTAGTTTATGTTTAAGTTTTTATTAGGTTTTTATTTACTATATTTTAGGTTTATCTTATTTTTATTTTAGGTTCAGTTTTTATCTTTATTTTATTTTTATTTAGGTTTCTATTTTATTTAGTTTAGTTTAGGTTTTATTTATTTTATTTTTGTTTAATTTTTTTTTAATTTTTTTAGGTTTAGAATTAGGTTTAAGTTTATGTATTTATTTTATTTTATTTTTTATTTTATTTTGGTTTAGGTTTCTTTATTTATTTATTTATAGGTTTAATCTAGTTTAGGTTTAGGTTTTTAGCATTTAGGGATTAGGGTTTAGGGTTTAAGGTTTAATGTTTAGGGTTAATTTAGGGTTTAGGGTTTAGGGTTTAGGGTTTAGGGTTTGGGGTTTAGGGTTTAGAGTTTAAGGTAAGGGGTTTTTTTATTTTATTTTTTTATTCTTTTAAATTAAGTAAATTGGTAGGTTTAGGTTTATTTAGTTTATCTAGTTTATTTTTTATTTATTTAATTTTACTTTATTTTTTATTTTTATTTAGTTTATTTTATTTATTTCAATTTAGGTTTTTTATTTTAGTTTATTTTTTAGGTTTAGGTTTAAGTTTATTTTTTAGTTTAGTTTTATTTTTATTTGATTTTTTACGGTTAGGTTTTATTTTTTACTTTTAGGTTTATGTTTAGGTTATTATTTTATTTTTATAGGTTTATTTTTAGGTTTTATTTATTGGCATAGATTTTGGTTTATTTTAATTTAATTTTATTTTATTTAGTTTTTGGTTTAGGTATAGTTTATTTTAGGTTTAGGTTTAGGTTTTAGTTATTATAGTTTAGTTTATTTTAGTATAGGCTTAGGTTTATTTTATTTTCTTTATTTTAGGTTTATGGTTTTTTTTAGTTTATGGTTTATTTTTTAGGTTTTGGTTTTTATTTAGTTTTTATTTTTTTTAAGTTCATTTTATCTTTATTTTACATTTAGTTTTTATTTAATTTAGGGTTTTAATTCTTAGGTTTATTTTATTTTTTAGTTACATTTAGGTTTTTATTTATTTAATTTTAATTTAATTTTATTTATTTTATTTTATTTTTAGGTTTATGTTTAGGTTTAGGTTTAGGCTTGGGTTTTTATTTTGTTTTATTTAGGTTTAAGTTTTTTTTTCAATTTTATTTTTAGGTTTTTTTTAAGTTTAGGTTTTTATGTTTTAGGATTTTGAGTTTTGGGTTTAGAGTTTAGGGTTTAGTGTTTAGGGTTTAGGGTTTAGGGTTTAGGGTCATAGGTTTTAGGGTTTAGGGTTTAGGGGTTTAGGGTTTAGGATTTAGGGTTTATGGTTTAGGGTTTAGGGTTTAGGTTTTAGGGTTTAGGGTTGTAGGTTTAGGGTTTAGGGTTGTAGGTTTAGGGTTTACAGTTTAGGTTTAGGGTTGTAGCTTTAGGGTTTAGGTTAAGGGATAATTTTATGGTTTAGGGTTTATTTAATTTTTTTATTTTTAATTATGTTGATTGGTAGGTTTAGGTTTATTTAGTTTATTTATTATTTATTATTTATTTTTTATTTTATTTTTCATTTATATTTAAGTTCATTTTTTTATTTAGTTTAATTTATTTATTTTAGGTTTATTTATTTTAGTTTATGTTTTTTATTTTAGTTTATTTTTTTGGTTTAGGTTTAGGTTAAGGATTATTTTTTAGTTTAGTTTTATTTTTATTTTATTTTTTTAGGTTTTGCTTTTATTTTTTATTTTTAGGTTTAGGTTTAAGTTTTTATTTTTATTTTTCTAAGTTTAGGTTTTAGGTTTATTTTTGGATTTTATTTTTTAGTTTTGGTTTAGGTTTATTTTTAGTTTATTTTATTTTATTTAGTTTAGGTTTAGGTTTAGGTTTTATTTATTTTAGTTTAGGTTCATGTTTATTTTAGGTTTAGTTTTTTTTAGTTTAGGTTTAGGTTTTATTTTTATTCATTTTTAGATTTTATCTTTAGGTTTATTTATTAGGTTTTGGTTTTTATTTAGTTTTTATTTTATTTTAGGATTATTTTATTTTTTTAGGTTTAATTTTTATTTTATTTAGGTTTTTTATTTTTTAGTTTATTTTATTTTTTTATTTATTCTTTATTTTATTTCCTTTTTAGGTTTAGGTTTAGGTTAAGGTTTAGGTTTTAGTTTTAGTTTTAGTATTTATTTTATTTTATTTTGGTTTAGGTTTTTTATTTATTTTATTTTTTAGTTTTATTTAGTTTAGGTTAGGTTTTAAGCTTTTAGGGTTTAGGGTTTAGGGTTTATTTAGGGTTTAGGGTTTGGGGTTTAGGGTTTGGAGTTTAGGGTTTAGGGTTTTTACGATTTACGATTTAATTTTAGGTTTAAGGTTCAGGTTTTAATTAAGGATATAGGGTTTTTGGTTTTTTTTTTAAATAGAGAACAAATTCAGATTCAACATTTCTTCTTTTTGATTTCATCAACCAAATAACACACTAAGTTTTCTGTGACACAAGTGGGGACATAGTTCAAAAATGAGCACGCATAGAGCAAATCAAAAACTCTAGGTAATTATAATTGTTTATAGAATAAAGACACAGTTCCATAAGTAGCAGATCGAATCAGCCGTTCTTAAGTTTCTGTAGTTCCCATTAGAACCACCATGACCTCTTGAGCAGCGAGATCCACCATCATATCCTTGATCTCTCCCTCCACCACGACCACGGCTGTAACCTCCATCGCACTTCCCTCCTCCACAACTACCACTGCTCCGACCACCTCCTCCATATCCACAGTACCTCCAGATCCCCCACCACCACTGTGATAACCACCACCTCCGTCTTCGACTCCACCGCCAAATCTAGACTGAGCCTGGTTGATGGTGAAGTTCTTGCCATCAAGATTCTGCCCATTCTAAAGGTTTATGTTTATTAGGTTTTAGGGTTTAGGTCTATTTTATGTTTAGGTTTAGGTTTTATTTATTTTAGTTTAGTTTATTTTAGTTTAGGGTTAGGTTTAATTTATTTTATTTATTTTATTTTTATTTTAGGTTTAAGTTTTTCTTTTAGTTAAGGGTTTATGTTTTAATTTTTATTTACCTTTAGGTTTTATTTTTAGGATTATTTTTTAGGTTTAGGTTTTTATTTAGTTTTTATTTTACTTTATTTTAGGTTTAAGGTTTAGGGTTTAGGATTTAGGATTTAGTGTTTAGGGTTTAAGGTTTACGATTTATGGTTTTTTTTAAAACATTAGGTAAACCGGTAGGTTTTGGTTTATTCAATTTATTTAGTTTATTTTATATTTTTATTTAGGTTTATATTTTATTTTTATTTAGTTTAGTTTATTTATTTTATGTTTATTTAATTTAGTTTAGGTATTTTTTTGTTTTTATTTAGGTTTATGTTTATTTTTTAGTTTAGTTTTAGTTTTATGTTATATTTTAGGTTTAGGTTTAGGTTTTATTTTTAATTTTTAGATTTAGGTTTAGGTTTTTTTTTAAGGTTTAAGTTTTAGGTTTTTATTATAAGTTTATTTTTAGGTTTTATTTTATCATTTAGGTTTAGGTTTATTTTTATTTTATTTTATTTTATTTTTTTAAGGTTAAGTTTATTTTAGGTTTAGGATTAGGTTTTATTTCTCATAGTTTAGCTTATTTTAGTTTAGGTTTAGGTTTATTTTATTTTTATTTTAGGTTTAGGTTTTTTTTAGTTTAGGGTTTAGGTTTTAGTTTTAGGTTTATTGTTTAGGTTTAGGTTTTTATTTAGTTTATAATTTATTTTATTTTAGGTTAATTTTATTTAGGGTTTAGGGTATAGGTTAAGGGTTTAGGGTTTAGGGTTTAGAGTTTAGGGTTTAGGGTTTAGGGTTTAGGGTTTAGGGTTTATGATTTAGGGTTTAGGGTTTAGGGTTTAGGGTTTTAGAGTTTAGGGTTTAGCGTTTAGGGTTTAGGGTTTTAGGGTTTAGGGTTGTTAGTTTAGGGTTTAGAATTTAGGTTTAGGGTTAGGGTTTTTTTCCTCTTATTTTTATAATTTTTCTTTTTTAATTTTTCTAAATTATGTAAATTGGTAAGTTTAGGTTTATTTAGTTTATTTAGTTTATTTTTTTATTTATTTTAGTTTATTTTATTTTTTTTATTTAGGTTCATTTTTGTTTTTATTTAGTTTAGTTTATTTATTTTAGGTTTATTTATTTTAGTTTAGGTTTTTTATTTTGGTTTATTTTTTATGTTTAGCTGTAGGTATATTTTTTAGTTTAGTTTTATATTTATTTTTATTATTTGGTTTAGGTTTTTTTTAGGTTTTATTTATTCGTTTAGGTTTAGGTTTATTTTTAGTTTATTTTCTTTTATTTAGTTTAGGGTTTGGGTTTAGATTTAGGTTTTATTTATTTTAGTATAAGTTTAGGTTTATTTTATTTTATTTATTTTAGGTTTAGGATTTTTTTTTTCTAGTTTAGGGTTTAAGGTTTATTTTTATGTTTATGTTTTTATTTAGATTTTATTTTATTATATTTTAGGTTTATTTAAACTTTATTTTACGTTTCATTTTTTTTATTTAGGTTTTTTATTTTTAGGTATTTTTTATTTTTTAGTTTTGTATATGTTTTTATTTATTTTATTTTAGTTTATTTTTTTAATTTATTTAATTTTCAAGTTTTTGTTTAGGTTTTAGTTTAGGTTTTTATTTTATTTTATTTTATTATTTTATTTAAAGTTAGGTTTTTTTATTTTAGTTTTTAGGTTTTATTTACTTTAGGTTTAGGTTTCTAGGTTTTTGGGGTTTAGGGTTTAAGGTTTAGGGTTTTGGTTTAGGGTTAGTTTTAGGGTTTAGGGTTTAGGGTTTGGTTTTTTTTATTTTTTTATTTTTTTATTTTTTTAAATTATGTAAACAGGTAGGTTTAGGTTAATTTAGTTTTATTTTCTATTTATTTGTGTTTATTTTATTGTTTTATTTATATAGGTTCTTTTTATTTAGTAAGTTTGGTTTATTTATTTTAGTTTAGGTTTTTTATTTTAGTTCATTTTTTAGGTTTAGGTTTAGATTTATGTTTATTTTTTAGTTTTGTTTTATTTTTATTTTATTTCTTAGGTTTAAGCTTTATTTTTTATTTTTAGGATTAGGTTTAGGTTTTTTATTTTTTTATTTTTTAAGTTTAGGTGTTAGGTTTTTATTTTAGGTTTATTTTTAGGTTTTATTTTTAGTTTAGGTTTAGGTTTACTTTTAGTTTATTTTATTTTATTTAGTTTAGGTTTAGGTTTAGGTTTAGTTTATTTTAGGTTTACATTCATGTTTTATTTATTTTAGTTTAGATTAGGTTTAATTTAATTTTATTATACTTTTAGGTTTTTTTTTTGGTTTAGGGTTTAGGTTTTTTTATTTATTGTTAGGTTCATTTATTAGGTTTAGGTTTTTATTTAATCTTTATTTTATTTTATTTTTATTTTAGGTTTAGTTTTTATTTTAGTTAGATTTTTTATTTTTTAGTTTCATTTAGGTTATTATTTATTTTTTTGTATTATTTTCTTTTTAGGTTTAGATTTTGGATTATGTTTTTAATTAATTTTATTTTTTTATTTTATTTTGGTTTAGGTTTTTTTATTTATTTTATTTTTCAGTTTTATTTAGTTTAGGTTTATGTTTTCAGCTTTTCAAGGTTTAGGGCTTAGGGACTAGGGTTTATTTAGTGTTTAGGGTTTAGGGTTCGAGGTTTGGGGTTTAGGGTTTAGGGTTTAGTGTTTAATGTTTAGGGTTTAGGGTTTAGGGTTTATGGTTTAGGGTTTAGGGTTTAGGTTTTAAGTTTTAGGGTTTTAGGTTTAGGGTTTAGGGTTTAGGGTTTAGGGTTTTTAGGGTTTAGGGTTCAGAGTTTAGGTTTTAGGTTTAGGGTTTATAGATTAGTTAAGGATTTAGGGTTTTTGATTTTTTTTAAATAGAGAACAAATTCAAATTCAACATTTCTTCTTTTGGATTTCATCAACTAAGTAACACACCATGTTTTCTAAGACACAAGTGGTGACATATTTTAAAAATGAGCACGCATATAGCAAATCAAAACCCCTACATAACTAGAATCATCCCTACTATAAAGACACAGTTCCATAAGTAGTAGATCAGATCAACCATTCTTAAGTTTCCCCAGTTCCCATCGAAACCACCCTGACCTTTTAAGTAGCTAAAACCACCATCATATCCTTGATCTCTCCCTCTGCCACCACCACGGGTGTAACCTCCATTGCTCTTCATTCCTCCATAACCACCGCTACTCCAACCACCAATTCCAGATACCCCACCAACACTATGATAACCGCCACCACCATTTGCCTCTACGATCTAGGCGCACGGTTGTGATGATATTCTTGTTGTCATAGTTCTGCCCATTCTTAAGGCTTAGGTTTATCAAGTTTTATGGTTTAGGTTTATTTTTTAATTTATTTAGTTACTTTAGGTTTATGTTTAGGGCTTGGTGTTTAAGTTTTAGGGTTTAGTCTTAAGGTTTAGGGTTTAGGGTTTAGGTTTTACGGTTTAGGGTTTTAGGGTTTATGCTTTTAGGGTTTAAAGTTTAGGGTTAGGGTTCAAGGTTTTGGGTTTAGGATTTCTTAGGGTTGTAGGTTTAGGGTTTAGGGTTTAAGGTTTAGGGTTTAAGGTTTAGGATTTAGGGTTTAAGGTTTTAATTTTTTTTAAATTAAGTAAGCCGATAAGTTTAGGTTTATTTAGTATAATTAGTTTATTTTTTTTATTAATTTTAGTTTACTTTGTATTTTTATTTTTATTTAGGTTTATATTTTAGTTTCATTTGATTTAGTTTGTTTATTTGAGGTTTATTTATCTTAGTTTAGGTTTTTTATTTTAGTTTATTTTTTAGGATTTGGTTTAGGTTTAGGTTTATTTTTTAGTTGAGTTTTATTTTTATTTTACTTTTTAGGTTTAGGTTTTATTTTTTATTTTTTATTTTTTGTTTAGGTTTAAGTTTTTATTTTATTTTTTTAGGTTTAGGTTATCGATTTTTATTTTAGGTTTATTTTTATGTTTAGGTTTATTTTTTGATAATTTTATTATATTTAGTTTAGATTTAGGTTTAGGTTTAGTTTATTTGAGGTTTAGTTTTAATTTATTTTGTTTATTTTATTTTTATTTTAGATTTAGGTTTTTTTTAGTTAAAGGTTTATGCTTTATTTTTTATAAACTTTTAGGTTTTATTTTTAGGTTTATTTTTTCGGTTTAGGTTTTTATTTAGTTTTTATTTTATTTTTTTTAGGTTTAAGGTTTAGGGTTTAGGGTTTATGATTTAGTGTTTAGGGTTTAGGGTTTACGGTTTAGGGTTTTTTTTAAGTTAATCGATAGGTTTAGGTTTATTTAGTTTATTTTAGATTTTTATTTAAGTTTATATTTTATTTTATTTAGTTTAGTTTATTTATTTTAGTTTAGGAATTTTATTATAGTTTATTTTTAAGGATTAGGTTTAGGTTTATGTTTATTTTTAAGTTTAGTTTTATTTTTATTTTATTTTTTTGGTTTAGGTTTTATTTCTAATTTTTAGGTTTAGGTTTAGGTTTTTATTTTATTTTTTTAGGTTTAGGTTTTAGGTTTTTATTTTAGGTTTATATTTAAGTTTTATTTTTTAATTTAGGTTTTAGTTTATTTTTAGTTTATTTTATTTATTTAGTTTAAGGTTTAGGTTTAGTTTATTTTAGGTTTAGGTGTAGGTTTTATTTATTTTAGTTTAACTTATTTTAGTTTAGATTTAAGTTTATTTTATTTTTATTTTAGGTTTAGTTTTTTTTTTAGTTTAAGATTTAGGTTTTATTTTTTATATTTTTTTAGGTTAATTATTTGGGTTTATATTTATTTTATTTTAGGTTTATTTTATTTAGGGTTTATGGTTTAGGGTTATGGTTTAGGGTTAGGGTTTAGGGTTTAAGGTTTAGGGTATTTTAAGGTTTAGGGTTTTTTAAATTAAGTAAACCGGTAGGTTTAGGTTTATTTAATTTATTTAGTTTATTTTTTATTTATTTTATGTTATTTAATTTTATATTTTTATTTATAATTCTCTAATTTATTTTCATTCCAAGTGTTATTATGCTAGAAAGAGTTAACTATGATAAATAGAATAAATAAAGGGAGTCAATAGAGCCATTGCCAATCAATTGTCTTTCCAAAGAGAAGAGCGAATACCCCAAGATATTAAGGGTTCAACAACCCATTTAATGGTGCAAAGCCATTTCCAAACCGGAGAGTCACCACCTTTATAAGCATAAATAATAGGGTGTTTACCTTGGCAATTTTTTTTCATCATAAAATTAGCCCAAAGACTACCATTCTTTCTAAAATTCCACTAGAGCTTATGAGAGAAGACAATAATAGCTTCACAATTGGTTTGCGAGACCACCTTCACCCAAGGGACCACATCATTTACACTAGGAAGTCCAATGCATTCTTTTAGTAGAATTATTGGATCCACAAAAATATTTATTAAGCAATCAATTAGATAAGAGTAGCATTAGTGGGGATAATAGTTTGAATCAAATAAAGAGGCATTGAATTGAGAGTGCTTTTAAGAATAGTGAGCACAAGGATAAAATGAAATTCCCAAATAGAAATTTTATTTAAAACTTTTTGAATTAACTCATAAGAAAATGGGATCATTTTGGACCTTTAAAAAGAGGAGCACCCAAGTACTAAAGATGAAGGTGTTGATGTTTAAACTTAGTCATATGTTGGATTTGATTAATTTTATTATTGCTAATGCTTGAAGAAGTAATAAAACAACTTTTGTTATCATTGATAGATAGACCACTCTACCAAATTTATTTAAAAAATCTTGAGATTCTTGATATGATGAATAGAAGCATTGCAAAAAATAATGAAATCATCTACAAAGCTTACATGAGAAATAGGAAGACCACCAAAAGTTCTATAATACATTCTAGGATTATTTAAGAATAGATCTTTGATGCTCCTAGATAAGTACTCATCAATAATAATAAATAATGCATGAGATAGAGGATCCCCTTGTCTTTGGCCATGGGAAGAAGGAAAGAACCCCAAGGCATCCCCATTAAGCAAAATAGAAAACTAGGCATTATTAAAACAATTTTTAATAAGAAAGATAAATTTATCAGTAAACCCAAATAAATTCAGAATATGGATAAGGAGACCCCAAGATATATTGTCAAAAGCTTTGGTAATATTTAATTTGAATAGAATGTTGCCACTTCTAGTCTTAGCATCTAAACCATGAATTAAATGGTGAGCAAGCAGAATATTATCAGAAATATCTCTAACAAAACCAATTTGGTTTAGAGAGATAATTCTATGAAGTAAAGGACTGAGCTTATTGGTTAGAAATTTGAAAATTAGCTAATTGAAGAAGGTACAAAGACTAATAGGTCTAAAATCACACCAATAGTTTGGATTACCATTAGTAAAATCAGCCATTGCCTCAACCAAATCATTTTTAATAATAGACCAGCATTTTTGAAAAAAAAATTAGGTAGTGAAACCCTCTGGACCAGTAATAAAATCTATGTTCATGCTATTAAGAACTTTAAAAATTTCCTCTTCATTAGCTACAATAGTAAGCAAATCATTATCATTATTGGTTATAATAGAAGGAATCAAGTGCGATTTAGAGATAACTTCATAAGAGCAACTCTTATTAAGTTTCTAAAGCAATTAATGGCTGAATCCTTAATATCATTATTCTCAGTAATCCATTCTCCATTGTCATCATTAATTTTTTGAATATTATTTAAAGCTCTCTTTTTATTAACTAAAGCATGGAAATATCTAGTATTTCTGTCACCATCCATAATATGTTTGCTAGTACCTTTTTGGCGCCAATAAGTCTCTTCCATATTTTTAAAATTAATAAATTTATCTTTCACCCCATTCAAGCCCTCAATCTTAGTAAGATCAGACCTAATAGAGACTTCAAGATAACAAACCAATTTTTCCATTTCTTTGATATTAGAAAAATGGTTTTTAAAATAATGCTTGTTCCACCAACCCAAATTTTGTTTAAGTCTTTTAAGCTTAAACCAATCATCCCTGTAATCGAATTGTTAAGATGTAAGGGAGATTTCCAATTGTTAGCCATGGCATTAAGGAAATCAATATGTTGAATCCACATGTACTGAAATCTAAAATGAGAGAAATTCTTTAATAGAAACAAAAAAGGAGCATGATTTAATAAGGTTCTGCTTAAATGATCGATAGAAGTAATAAGCCATTGAGTAATTCAATGAGTTTTAAAAAGAATCTGGTCCATCCTTTGCCAAAGTCTAGAGTTTTGCTAAGTAAAATTTGAACCCTTAAAGCCAATATTAATCAAATTACAATGAGGGATCATATTGGAAAATTCTTCCATGGAATGAATATTAAGAGAGCAACCACTGCTTCATTTAGAAGAGAATAAAATAGTGTTGAAATCCCCACCAACAAACCAACATTTATTAACAGAGGTTGCCAAAAATTTTCCCAAAGAAGATTTCTACCAGATATATTACAAGATGCATCGAAAAAAGAGCCTAATGCAAAGTAGTCCCCATAAGATATTTGAGCATTGACAACTTGTTGGAAATCATCAGGAATAGAAACCTCCACAATATTATTCCAAAAACACCAAGTTTTATTACTAACCTTAGAGAATAGTTTATTGAAATTGATCATTCTATCAACATGGTTAAAAAGGCTCCAAAATAATAAGTAAAGAAATATTATAAATACGACAAAAGTTTCTAATATGGTTACAAATAGAGAGGGGTACCGATCTCTCTAACATTCTAAATAATAAAATTAAACATAAGGAAATAAAAAAGGGGTTAAGAAAAGGTTAATTTAGGGAGGAGAGCGAGGTTGCAGTAGATCTAGTATTTTTGGACAATTTAGGAAGGAGTTTTTTAACATTTGTTTCCTTTTTAGCATGATAAGTTTGGAAACCATTTCCTTTTCCCATAGAATCATCATCGGAGAAGGATTTAGCAACATTAGTCATATATTTAGGGGAAGTATCTTGTATAGAAGTGAGTTCTCCTATTTCCAAGCCATTATAATTCATTAAAGGCAAATGAGCATTGGGTACAACAAGCGAGGGAGCCGAAATAGATTTATTAAGAAGGAAAGTGTGAACATTTTAGCCCTTCTTCTTTGATACCCAAATTATTAGACAAAACCAAATCATTTTGAGGATTTAAATCATCTTGAACTAAATTAAAGTCAGGTTTTTAAAATTGAATATCATGAGAACCAAAGCAATAATTTCCATTGAATTCAAATGATGCATAACATTGATATCATCATTAATATTTTCAATTAAAGCTTCATTTTTGTCAATAAAAACTAGTACAGATGCGAGGATCGACTTAGAGGAAAAAAAGCATCATTCAAAATTCTAGAGAAATTATTATTTTCCACATTAGAAACCTTCAATTGCATAAAAGAAATAAGAGGTAAAATAGCCTTATTAGGAACTTTCAATGAATCCTTTTTTAATTAACTTTTGATATATTTAATTCGCCTAGGGGAACAATAGTTTCCTTAGAAGGAATTTCTTTTTTATGTGAGTATGCAGAATGAAACATTCAAAATTATCATGTCCGTGGATTTTACAATGAGAATAAAAGATAGGAAAAATTTCAAAGTCAACTTTCAAAGATATAACCATAATTTTCAAATCCCAATCGATTTCTTTGAGGTGTTTCGGTAATGTCAATGTCCCAACAAGGATTCTAGGAATAGAACGTCAAGATTTTATAACTGTTGCCTGATCAATTTGCAATGGCCGACCAAATAAAGCACCTACAGTAAAAAGGAACTGATGATTAACGAAATGAATTTACATGTTGGGGAGAGAAATCCAAACCATAATGATTGGGGATTTTTCCCTAATATCAAATAGTGGAGTCCATTTCAACAACCTCATTTGGCAATTGAAAACAAAATAAGAACGACAAGCAACAATATGCAAGTAATCCAAATCATTTGTTAACTGAATCAAAATGTGGTGGGGATTAATTAAACCAATCAAAAAAGCACCTGAAAGTTTCAGACTATGAAAGAAAGAGTGAATGTCTTCTAGATTTAGCCTACAAAGAGTAAACTTTCCAACTAAAGTGAATTCAAATGGCTTAGCAAGCTTTTCCATAATCAGATCAGAGCACATAACCACAAGAAAAAAGAATTCAAAATAAGTTCCAGGGACTTACCTAAACAGCTATCCTAACTAGTGAGGACGTCTTTGAATGATTTCAAAGTAGACAAAGCCAAGGTAGTTGATGCCCTACTAGGATCCAATGGATTAGTCAGTTTCACTCATGGAATCATCAAGGAAGATGCCAGGCTATGACATCACTCCAAGTAAAATATTAAAGTGGCCAGTGGCCATCAATTCCAGAAAGAATCCAGTGAGAGTCACACCAAACAACTGTCAAGTAGCGACCAAAATGCTAAAAAAGAGAGGGGAAAAGGAGAATCGCCAGAGCATGAGGTCTATGGCTCGGGAGGTAAGTGGGTTTGGCGGTGTACAAAAGGCGTGGATGTAGTCAACAGTCTCATGTCTACTGGAATTTAGGTTTAGGTTTAGTTTTATTATGTTTTAGTGTTTAGGTTTATTTTTTAGTTTACTTTAGGGTAAGGGTTTATGGTTTAGGTTTTAGGGTTTATACTTTTAGTGTTTAGGGTTTAGGGTTAGGGTTTTAGGTTAGGGTTTTAGGTTTAGGGTTTAGGGAGTAGGGTATAGGATTTAGGGTTTTTCTTGGTTTAGGGTTTAAGGTAGTAGGTTTAGTTTAGTAGGTTTAGGTTTGAGAGTTTAGGGTTAGTTTTAGGGTTTAGGGTTTAAGATTTAAGGTTTAGGTTTTATGTTTAGGGTTTAGGTTTAAGTTTAGGGCTTAGGGTTTTTGGTATTTTCTTTAATAGAGAACAAATTCAGATTCAACATTTCTTCTTTTTTATTTCATCAATCAAGTAACACACCATGTTTTGTAAGACACAAGTGACAACATAGATTAAGCACACATAGAGCAAATAAAAAACCTTAGATAACTAGAACCATCTCTACTATAAAGACACAATTCTAGAAGCAGCATATCAGATCGGTTGTTCTTTAGTTTTAGAATATGGTTTAAGGTTTAGGGTTTTAGGGTTGAGGGTTTAGGGTTTAGGTTTAAGGTTAGGGTTTAGGATTTAGGGTTTAGAGTAGCCCAGCTCGGCCCTTATTAAACCTTGAATACGAAAGATTAATTATAATTGTATTAAATGTTATGGGGCCTAAACCCTAAATTAACCCTAAACCATAAACCCTAAACCCTAAACCCTACCTTATACTCTAAGCCCTAAACCCTAAACCCTAAACCCTAAAGATTAAAACTTAAACCCTAAACCCTTAAACTAACCCTAAACCCTAAACCCTAAAACTTAAAAATCCTAAACCCTAAACCCTAAACCCTAAACTAACCTTAAACCCTGGCAACCCTAAACCCTAAACCCCAAACCCTAAAACCCAAACCCAAAACACTAAACCCACAAACCCAAAAAAACACTAAACCCATAAACCCTAAATCCAAAAAACCTAAAGACCTAAACCTAAACTAAATTAAACCTAAAAATAAAATAAATAAATAAACCTAAACCTAAATAAAATATAAAAATAAAGTAAAATAAAAACCTAAACCTAAACCTAAAAATAAAATAAAATAAACTAATAAAAATGAATTAAAATAAAATAAATAAAAACTTATACTAAATTAAATAATAAAATAAACATAATAATGAAAAACCTAAATAAAATAAAAACTAGCCATAAAATAAAAATAAAATAAAACTAAAATAAAATAAAATAAAAATAAATAAAAACCTTAACCTAAAATATAAACATAAAAAAAACTTTAAAATAAATAAAAAATAAAACCTAAACCTTAAACTAAAAAATCCTAAACCTAAAATAAAAATAAAATAAACAAAATAAAATAAACATAAACTTCAACTAGAATAAAGTAAACTAAAATAAATAAAACCTAAACCTAAACTTAAACTAAATAAAATAAAATAAACTAAAATAAACTAAAAAATAAAACCTAAAAATAAACCTAAAATAAAACCAGACCTAAACTTAAAAATAGAATAAAACCTAAACCTAAAATTAAAATAAAAAAAATAAAACCTAAACCTAAAAATATATTTGAAATAAAACTCAACCAAAAAAAAACTTAAACCTAAACCTAAAAAATTAACTAAAATAAAAAACCTAAACTAAAATAAATTAACCTAAAATAAGTAAACTAAACTAAGTAAAAAGTAAACCTAAATAA
The DNA here is from genome assembly GCA_021442155.1 of Cymbidium sinense. NCBI lineage: Eukaryota > Viridiplantae > Streptophyta > Magnoliopsida > Asparagales > Orchidaceae > Cymbidium > Cymbidium sinense. The sequence goes on from CM038216.1 coordinate 199,659,156, forward strand.
AAATAAAAAATAAAATAAACTAAAATAAACAAAAAAATAAACTAAATAAAGTTAAACCTACCTGTTTACTTAATTAAAAAAAACCCGTAAACCCTAAATCATAAACCCTAAACCCTAAACCTTAAACTATAAACCTACAACCCTAACCCCTATATCTTAAGCCCTAAAAAACCTAAACCTAACCCTAAACCCTAAACCTTAAAAGCATAAACCCTAAAACCCTAAACCCTAAACCCTAGACCCTAAACCCTAAACCCTAACCATAAACCCTAAACTCTAAATCCCAAACCTTATACCTAAACCTAAAGTAACTAAATAAATTTAAAAATAAACCTAAAGCATAAAACCTAAAAATCCTAAAGCTAAACCTAAACCCGAAGAATGGGTAGAACCTTGATGGCAGGAACATCACCGTTAACCAGGCTCAGTCTAGATCTAGCAGTGAGGCGGCGGAGGTGGCTATTAGCGTCTTTGGTGGGGATATAGAGGTGATGGTGGATATGGAGGTGGTGGTCAGAGCAGTGGTGGTTATGGAGGCAGGAAGAGCGATTTTGGTTACATCCATTGTGGTGGTGGAGGGAGAGATCAAAGATATGATGGTGGATCCCACTACCCGAGAGGTCACGATGGTTTTGATGGGAATTGGAGAAATGGAAGATCAGCTGATCCGATCTACTACTTATGAAATTATGTCTTCATAGTAGAGACGGTTCTAGTTATCTATGGCTTTTTATTTTCTCTATGCGTGCTCATTTTTGATCTATGTCGTCGCTTGTGTCTTAAAAAACTTGGTGTGTTCTTGGTTGATGAAATCAAAATGATGAAATGTTGAATCTAAATTGGTTCTCTATTAAAAAAAAAAACCAAAAACCCTAAACTAAAACACAACCTTAAACCTAAGCACAAAGCCTAAACCACAAACCTAAAACCTAAATACCCTAAACACTAAACCCTAAACCCTAAAACCCTAAACCCTAAACCCTAAACCCTAAAACCTAAACCCTAAACCCAAAACCCAAAACCCTAAACCCCAAAACCAAAACCCTAAACCCTAAACCTTAAACCCCAAACCTAAACCCTAAACCACCAATCCTTAACCCTAAACCATCCATAACCCTTAGCCTTTAATGCAAAACCCTAAACCCGAAAAAGCTAAAAACCTAAACCCACACTAAATAAAACATAAAAATAAAATAAATAAGAAAACCTAAACCAAAATAAAATAAAAAAATAAAAACTAAACTAAAATAAATAAAATAAAAACATAAAGTAAACTAAAAAATAAAAATAAACTGAAAAATAAAAAACCTAAATAAAATAAAAACTATATGTAAAATAAAAATAAAATAAACTTAAAATAAAATAAAATAAAATAAAAACTAAATAAACACCTAAACTTAAAAAATAAAGCCCAAAAATAAATAAAAAATAAAACCTAAACCATAAACTAAAAAGAAAAACCTAAACCTAAACCTAAAATAAACAAACTAAAATAAACCTAAACCTAAACTAAAATAAGCTAAACTAAAATAAATAAAACATAAACCTAAACTTAAAATAAACTAAACCTAAACCCTAAACTAAATAAAATAAAATAAACATAAATAAACCTAAACCTAAACTAAAAATTAAAACCTAAAAATAAACCTAAAATAAAAACCTAAAACCTAAACTTAAACCTAAGAAAAAAAAACCTAAACATACAAAGAAAACTAACCTAAACTGGAAAATTAACATAAACCTAATCTGAAACCTAAAAAATAAACTAAAATAAATAAACCTAATCTAAAATAAATAAACTAAACTAAATAAAAATAAAAAATAAACATAAATAAAAATAAGAAATAAAATAAACTAAAATACATAAAAAGTCAACTAAATAAACTAAATAAATCTAAACCTACCAGTTTACCTAATTTAAAAAAAAAACTCTAAACCCTAAACCCTAAACCCTAAACTCTAAATCCTAAACCCTAAGCCATAAAACCAACCCTAAACCCTAAATACTTAAAAAGCTAAACCTTAAGTAAATAGAACCTAAAAATTAATAAATAAAAAAACCAAAACTGAAATAAAATAAAATAAAATAGAATAAAATAAAATCAATGCCTAAACTAAAAATGAAACATATACCTAAAAATACAATAAATAAAACTAAATATAAAATAATAATTAAATAAAAACCTAAACTAATCTAAAAAAAATAAAATAAAGCTAAGAATAGAAAACCTAAATATAATAAAAATAAATGTAAAATAAAAAAATAAACCTAAAATAAAATAAAATATAAACTAAATAAAAACCTAAACCTAAAAAATAAACCTAAAAATTAAACCTTAAAAGAAACCCAAACCCTAAACTAAAAATAAAAACTTAACCTAAAAAAAAAATAAAATAAACAAAATAAAATAAACTAAACCTAAACTAGATAAACTAAACTAAAATAAATAAAACCTAAACTTAAAATAATAACAAACTAAATAAAATAAAATAAACTAAAAATAAACCTAAACATAAACTAAAAAATAAAACCTAAAAATAAACCTAAAATAAAAATATTAAAGCTAAACCCTAAACCCTAAACCCTAAAAAGCTAAAAAACCTAAACCTAAACTAAATGAAACCTAAAAATAAAATAAATAAAAAAATCTAAACTAAAATAAAATAAATAAATAAAAAATAAAACATAAACTAAAACTTAAACCAAAACCAAAACCTTAAAAAAATGAAATAAAAAATATTAACTAATCTAAAATAAAATAAATAAAATCATAAAATAAATTCAAAAAATTAAAAACCTAACTAAAATAAAAACTAAACCTAAAATAAAAATAAAATAAACTTAAAATAAAATAAAATAAACACTAAATAAAACCTAAACCTAAAAATAAACCTAAAATAAATAAAAATAAAAAAAGCGTTCTAAACTAAAAAAAAACCTAAACCTAAATAAATATACCTAACATAAACTTAAACTAAATAAAATAAAATAACTAAAATGTACCTAAACCTAAAGTAAAAATATTAGCTAAAATAAACCTCAAATAAAACCTAAAACCTAAACTTAAAAATAAATTAAAACCTAAACCTAAACCAAAATAAAAAATAAAACTTAATCTAAAATAAAATAAAATAAAACTAAACTAAAAATAAACTAAACCTAAACCTAAACCTAAACCTAAACCTAAAAACTAAAATAAATAAACCTAAAATAAATAAACTAAACTAAATAAAAAATAAACCTAAATAAAAAATAAAAATAAAATAAACTAAAACAAATTAAAAATAAAGTAAATAAACGAAAACCTACTAGTTTACTTAATTTAAAATAAATTAAAAAATCAAAAAATAAAATAAAAAATAAAAAAATCCTAAACCCTAAACCCTAAAACTACAACCCTAAATCCTAAATCGACAACCCTAAAACCTTAAAACTAAATCCTAAACCCTAAACACTAAAACCCTAAACCTTAAACCCTAAACCCCAAAACCTAAAACTAAAACCTTAAACCTTAAACCTAAATCTCAGAAACTAAACCCTAAAACTAGAACCTAAACTAAAATAAAACCTAAAAAAATAAAAATAAATGACATAAACCTAAACTAAAACCTAAACCTAAACCTAAACCTAAAAAGGAAATAAAATAAAAATTTAAAACTATACTAAAATAAAATAATTAAAATAAAGAAAACCTAAACCTAAAATAAACTAAACCTAGACCTAAACCTAAACCTAAACTAAATATAATATAATAAACTAAAAAAATGAACCAACTTAGACTAAAGAATAATGCCTAAAAACAAAATAAAACCTAAAGCGTGAAACCTAAAAAATATAATAAAAACCTAAACTTAAACCTCAACATAAAAAATAAATCCTAAACCTAAAAAATAAACTAAAGTTAAAACTAAACATAAACCTAAACCTAAATATTAAACTAAAATAAATAAAGTAAACTAAATATAAATAAAAATAAACCTAAGTAAAAACAAAAAAAAATTTAACTAAAAAAATAAACTAAATAAACCTAAACCTACCAATTTATTTAATTTAAAGAAAAATAAAAAACCTTAACCCTAAACCCTAAACGTTGAACTCTAAACCCTAAACCTTAAAACCCTAAACCGTAAACCCTAAACACAAAACCTTAAAACCCTAAACCCTAAACCCTAAATCCTAAACCTTAAATTAGCCCTAAACTCTAAGCTAACCCTAAACCCTAACCCTAAACCCTAAACCGTAAAACCCTAAACCCTAAAATCCTAAATCCTAAATCCTAAACTCTAAACCCTAAAAACCTAAAAACCTAAATCAAAACTAAGTAAAACTTAAAAATAAAATAAATAAATAAAAACTTGAACCTAAATAAAAAAGAAAATAAAATTAAAACCTAAATTAAAACTTAAACTTAAACCTAAAAATAAAATAAAATAAAAATTAAAAATAAAATAAAATAAAAGAATGTAAAACCTAAGCTAAACTAGAAAAATAAAATAAACCTAAGAATAAAAAGACTTAATAAAATAAAAACTAAACATAAAATGAAAATAAAATAAACCTAAAGAAACAAAATAAAACTAAATAAAACTAAACTAAAATAAACCTAAAAATAAAAATAAAATAAAACCCTAAACTAAAAAAAAACTAAACCTAAAATAAAAAAAATAAACAAAATAAAACCTAAAACCTAAACCTAAAAAAAATAAAATAAAACCTAAACCTAAACCTAAAAAAAAAATTAAAATAAAAAAAACTTAAACTAAAATACTAAAATAAATAAATGTAAACTAAATAAAATAAAAAATACAATAAAATAAAAATAAAAATAAAGAAAAAAAACTAAAATAAATAAAAAGTAAACCAAATAAACTAAACCTACCTATTAACTTAATTATTTTAAAAAAAGAAAACCCTAAACTTTAAACCTTAAAAATAATCCTAAACCCAAACCCTACACCTACAACACTAAACCTACAACCCTCAACCCTAAACCCTAAACCCTAAAAAACCCTAAACCCTAAACACTAAATCTTAAACCCTAACCCTAAACCCTAAACCCTAAAGGCATAAACCCTAAAACCCTAAAACCTAAACCCTAAACCCTATACCCTAAACCCTAACCCTAAACCCTATACTCGAAACCCTAAACCATAAACCTAAACTTAAAGTAACTAAATAAATTTAAAAAATAAACTTAAACCATAAAACCTAATAACCTAAAACTAAGCCTAAACACTAAGAATGGGAAGAACCTTGACGACAGGAACATCACCATAAACCAAGCTCAGTCTAGATCTGGCAGTGGAGGTGAAGGCGAAGGAAGCAGTTATCAAAGTGGTGGTGAGGGATCTAGAGGTGCTAGTGGATATGGATGTGGTGGTTGGAGGAGAGGTGGTTATAAAAGTCAGAGGAGCGATGGTGGTTATAGTCATGGTCGTGGCAGAGGGAGAGATAGAGGATATGATGGTGGATCTCACTACTCGAGAGGTCGGCGTCATTCTGAAGAGAACTGAGCAAAATGAAGAACTGTTGATCCGATCTACTGCTTATGTAACTGTGTCTTTAGTTTTGCTCTATGTGCGATCATTTTTTATTTATTTCATCGCTTGTGTCTTGGAAAACTTGGCATGTTACTTTGTTGATGAAATTGAAATGAAGAAATGTTGAATTCGAATTTGTTCTATGTTAAAAAAAACCCCCTTATCCCTAAACTATAACCTCAACCCAGGACCTAGAACCTAAACCCTCAACCCTAAACCCTAAATCCTAAAAACCATAAACCTGAAACCCTAAACACTAAACCCTAAGCCTTAAAACTTAAACCCTAAACCCTAAACCATAAACCCTAAACCCTAAACCTCAAACCCCAAACCCTAAATCCTTAATTAACCCTAAACCCTAAATCTTAAAATGCTTAAAACCTAAACCTAAACTAAATAGAAAACAAAATAGAACCTAAAAATAAAATAAATAAAAAAACCTAAATAATAATAAAATAAAATAAAAACATAAACTAAAACCAAAAACTAAACCAAAACCTAAAACAAAAATAAAATAAAAAAGAAAAATAAATTAAAATAAAATAAATAAAAACCTAAACTAAACTAAAAATAAATAACCTAAATAAAATAAAAACTAAACCTGAATTAAAAATAAAATAAACCTAAAGTAATATAAAATAAAACTAAAAAAACCTAAACCTAAAAAATAAACCAAAAAAATAAAACCTAAAAATAAATTAAAAATAAAACCTAAGCCCTAAACTATTAAAAAACAAAACTTTAAATAAAAATAATATTAACAAAATAAAATAAACCTAAACCTAAACTAAAATAAACTAGAACCTAAACCTAATCTTAATCCTAAAAATATAATAAAATAAAATAAAAATAAAAATTAAACAAAAATAAAAGAAATAAAACCTAAACTAAACTAAAAAATAAAATAAACCTAAACATAAAAAAACCTAAATAAAAAAAAAAACTAAACCTAAAATAAAAATAAAATAAACCTAAAATAAAATAAATTAAAACCTAAACTGTAAACTAAAATAATCCTAAACCTAAATAAAATAAAATAAAATAAAATAAACTAAAATAAATAAAACCTAAATCTAAACCTTAAATAAACTAAACCTAAACCAAAACCAAAACTAAATAAAATAAAATAAACTAAAAATAAATGGAAACCTAAACTAAAAAATAATACCTAAAAATAAACCTAAAATAAGAACATAAACCTAAACTAAAAAAATAAAAAATAAATACCTAAACCTAAACTTAAAAATAAAAAATAAAACCAAAATAAATAAAAAAATAAAGCTAAACTAAAAAATGAACAAAAACCTAAACCTTAACCTAAAAAATAAACTAAATAAAAAACTAAACAAAAATAAAAAAACCAAACTAAATAAAAATAAAAAGTAAACCTAAAAAATTCAAATAAACTAAATAAATTAAATAAACCTAAACCTACAGGTTTACTTAATTTAAAAAAAAACTTAAACCCTAAACCCTAAAAAATCCTAGACCATAAACCCTAAATCCTAAACCTTAAACCCTAAAACTAACCCTAAATCCTAAACCTACAGCCCTAAACCTATAACCCTAAACCCTAAAAAAATAAAAAAATAAAAAAACCCTAACCCTAAAACCTAAACCTAAAACTAACTAAAACTAACCCTAAACCATAAACCCTAAAACCCTAAACCCCTAAAACCCTAAACTAAACCTAAACCTAAACCCTAAAACCTACAGCCCTAAACCCTAAACCCTAAACCCCAAACCCTAAACCCTAAACCCTAAACCCTAAACCCTAAACCCTAAACCTAAACCTTAAACCTTAAAAACCTAAAATCCTAAACGTAAACTAAATAAAACTTAAAAATAAAATAAATAAGAAAGCCTAAACCTAAATAAAATAAATTAAAAACCTAATTTAAAACCTAAATCTAAATATAAAAATAAAATAAAATAAAGAAAATCATAAACTAAACTAAAAAATAAAATAAACCTAAAAAGATAAAACCTAAACATAAAATTAAAATAAACTAAACCTAGAATAAAATAAAATAAAAACCTAAACCAAAAAAATAAACCTAAAAATATATTTAAAAAGTAAAATTTAAACCCTAAACTAAAAAAATAACTTAAAATAAACAAAATAAAATAAACTTAAACCTAATCTGTAAAAAACTAAACTAAAATAAACTAAACAAAAATAAACAAAACCTAAACCTAAACCCTAAACTAAATATAATAAAATAAAATAAAAATAAACCTAAACATAAACTAAATAATAAAACCTAAAAATAAACCTAAAATAAAAATGAAAAACATAAACTAAGAAAATAATATAAAAACCGAAACCTAAACCTAAAAATAAAAAATAAGACCAAAACCTAAAAAATAAAAAAAAATAAAACTAAACTAAAAAGTAAACATAAATTTAAACCTAAACTTAAAAAATAAACTAAAATAAAAAACCTAAACTAAAATAAATAAACCCTAAATAAATAAACTAAACTAAATAAAAATAAATAATAGACCAAAATATAAATAAAAAATAAAAGTAAAATAAATAAAAAATAAACTAAATAAACCTAAACCTACTAGTTTACTTAATTTTAAAAAAATTGTAAACCCTAAAACTAGCCTTAACCCCTAAACCCAAAACCCTAAAAAACCCAAAACCCTAAACCTACAACCCTAAACCCTAAACCCTAAGAAACCCTAAACCCTAACTCTAAACCCTAAACCCTAAACACTAAACCCTAAACTAACCCTAAAACCTAAATCCTGAACCCTAAAACTTAAATCCTAAACCCTAAATCCTAAACCCTAACCCTAACTAAACCCTAAACCCTAAACCTAAACCTTAAACTAACCCTAAACCCTAAACCCTAAACCTTAAATCCTAAAGTAACCCTAAACCCCAAGCTAACTTTAAACCCTAAACTAAACCTAAACCCTAAGCTAACCCTAAACCCTAAACCCTAAAAACCCTAAACCCTTAAGCCTAAACACTAAACCCTAAACACTAAACCTAAACCCTAAACCCTAAACCATAAATCATAAACCCTAAACCCTAAACCCTAAACCTTAAACCCTAAACCCTAAATCCTGCAATCTTGAAAACATAAGCCTTAACTAAATAAAATCTAAAATTAAAATAAACTAAAAACCAAAGCGTAAATAAAATAAAATAAAATAAAATAAAATAAAAAACTAAACTAAACCTAAACCTAAAAATAAAATAAAATTAAGAAAATAAAAGTAAACTAAAATATAATAAATAAAAACCTAAACTAAACTAAAAAATAAAATAAACCTAAGAATAAAACCTAAATATAATAGAAACTAAACATAAAATAAAAAAATAAACCTAAAAAAAAAGAAAATGAAAACTAAATAAAAACCAAAACTTAAAAATAAACCTACAAATAAGTTAAAAATAAAACCTAAACCCTAAACTAAGAAAAACCTAAACTTAAAATAAAAATAAAAAATAAAATAAAATAAACCTAAACCTAAACTAAAGTAAATTAAGCTAAAATAAATAAAACCTAAACCTAAACCTAAAATAAATTAAACTTAGACCTAAACCTAATATAAATAAAATAAAATAAACTAAAATTAGACCAAAACCTAAACTAAAAAATAAAATAAAAATCTAAACCTAAACCAAACAATAAAAAATAAAACCTAAACCTAGAAAATAAAAAATAAATAAAACACAACTAAAAAGTAAACTTGAACCTAAACCTAAAACTAAAAAATAAACTAAAATAAAAAACCTAAACTAAAATAAATAAACCTAAAATTAATATAGTAAACTTAATAAAAATAATAAATAAACCTAACTAAAAATAAAAAATAAAATAAAGTAAAATAAATAAAAGATAAACTAAATAAACTTAAACCTACTAGTTTACATAACTTTAAAAGAAATCATAAACCCAAATCCTAAACCCTAAACCTAAACCTAAACCCTAAACTCTAAACGTTAAACCCTAAACCCTAAAAAACCCTAAACCCTTAAACCTAAAAAACCCTAAACCCTAAACCCTAATAAACACTAAACCCTAAACTAACCCTAAACCCTAAACCCTAAAGCCTAACCCTAAATAATAAACCCTAAACCCCAAACCTTAAACCTAAATTAAAAGTAACTAAATAAATTAAAAAATAAACCTAAAGCCTAAAATGTAATAAACTTAAACCCTAAGAATGGGCAGAACCTTGATCATAAGAACATCACTATCAACTAGGCTCAGTCTAGATCTAACGGTGGAGGTGAAGGTGGAGATCACATGGTGGGGATCAAGGTTGTGGATATGGAGGTAGGAGCAGGTTATGGAGGCGGGAAGAATGATGGAGGTTACATCTACAATGGTGGCGTAGGGAGAGATCAGGGATATGATGGTGGATCCCACTACTCTAGAGGCTTGGGTGGTTTTGATGGGAACTAGAGAAATTGAAAAATGATCGATCCGATCTACTGCTTATGGAACTGTGTCTTTAAAGTAGAGATAGTTCTTGTTATCTAGGGTTTTTGATTTTCACTATGCATGCTCATTTTTGATCTATGTCTTTTGTATTACTTGGTTGATGAAATCAAAAAGAAGAAATATTGAATCTGAATTTGTTCTCTGTTAAAAAAACCAAAAACCCTAAACACTAAACTAAAACCTAAACCCTAAACCTAAAAACTAAACCCTAAACCCTAAACCCTAAACCCTAAACCCTAAAAACCCTAAACCCTAAACCCTAAACCTAGACCCTAAACCTCAAAACCTTAAACCATAAACCATAAACCCTAAAATGTAAACCCTAAACCCTAAACTCTAAGCCCTAAACTAACCCTAAACCTTAAAATCGAAGAAGCTAAAAACCTAAACCTAAACTAAATAAAACCTAAAAATAAAATAAATAAGAAAACCTTAACCAAAATAAAATAAAAACATAAACTAAAACCTAAACCTAAACCTAAACATAAAAAAAGAAAATAAAATAAAAAATAAAATTAAAGTAAAATAAAATAAATAAAAACCTAAACTAAACTAAAAAAACTTAAATAAAATAAAAACTAAACCTAAAATAAAAAATAAAAAACAAAATAAAACCTAAACCTAAAAAATAAATCTAAAATAAAAAATAAAACCTAAACCTAAAACAAAATAAAATAAATCTAAACCTAAACTAAATGAAATTAAAAAAAAACCTAAACCTAAATCAAGATAAAATAAAATCAACTAAAATAAACGTAAATTTAAACTTAAAAATAAAACCTAAAAATAAAACTAAAATCAAAACCTAAAGCCTAAACCTAAAAAAATAAAATAAAAGCCTAAACCTAAACCTAAAAATAAAAATAAAACCTAAACCTAATAAATAAAATAAAAATAAAAATTAACTAAAAAAATAAACCTAAACCTAAACCAAAACTTAAACCTAAAAAATAACTAAAATAAAAAACCTAAACTAAAATAAATAAACTAAACTAAATAAAAATTAAAATTAAACTAAATAAAAATAAAACTAAAATAAACTAAAATAAATAAAAAATAAACTAAATAAACAAAAACCTACCACTTTACTTAATAAAAAAATTAAAAAAATTTAAAAAAAAATTAAATAAAAAACCCTAACCCTGAACCCTAAACTCTAAGACTAACCTAAAATCCTAAACCCTAAACTTTAAACCCTAAACCTGAAACCCTAAGACCCTAAATCCTAAACCCTAAACTCTAAACCCTAAACCCTAAAACCTACAACCCTAAACCCTGAACCGTAAACCCCAAACCCTAAACCTTAAAACCTACACCCACTAAACCCTAAACCATAAACCCTAAAAACTTAAAAACCTAAACCTAAACTAAATAAAACCTAAAAATAAAATAAATAAATAAAACTAAACATAAATAAAATAATAAAATAAAAACCTAAACTAAAACATAAACCTAAGCCTAAAAATAAAATAAAATAATAAAAATAAAACTAAACTAAAATAAAATAAATAAAAACTTAAACTAAACTAAATAAAATAAAATAAACCTAAACCTAAACTAAAATAAACTAAACTAAAATAAATTAAACCTAAACCTAAAATAAACTAAACCTAAACCCTAAACTAAATATAATAAAATAAACTAAAAATAAAGCTAAACCAAAAATAAAAAAATAAGATATTAAAATAAAAAAATATAAACCTAAAATATAAACCCAAAAAGATAAAATAAAAACCCAAACCTAAACCTAAATAAAACCTAACCCTAAACCTAATAATAAAAGTAAAACCTAAACTTAAAATATAAAATAAAAATAAAACTAAACCAAAAAATAAGCATAAACCTAAACCTAAACCTATAAAATAAACTAAAATATAAAATCTAAATAAAAATTAATAACTAAACTAAATAAAAATAAAAAATATTTACCTAAATAAAAAATATATAATATAAACTAAATAAACCTAATAGCTTACTTAATTAAAAAAACCCTAAACTAATCCCTAATAAGCACTAAATCCTAAACCCTAAACCCTAAAACCTAAAACCAAAACTAACCTTAAACCCTAAACCCTAAACCTACAATCCTAAACCTACAACCCTAAACTAATTAAAACTTAAAACTAAAACTAAAAAAAACTAAACTAAATCCCGTTTTGCTAAACCCCCAAACTAAAACTAAAAAACTAAAATTTAAAAATAATAAAACTAAAACTAAGACAAAAACAAAAATTAAAAACTAAAACTAAACTAAAACCCTAATAAAAAACTAGTAAAAGCCTAAACCTTAAAAAAACCCAAACCAAAAGAAAAAAACTAAAACCCAAACCCATAATAAAATCAACCACCACCCCTAAAACTAAAAAATAATAACTAAACTAATTAAAAAAACTATTAAAACTTAAAACCTAAAAAAATAAAAAATTAAATAAACATAAAACCTAACTAATAAAACTAAAAATAAAAAATATAAAACCCTAAATATAACTAATAATAAACCCCCCAAAAATAAAATTAGTAAAAAAACCTAAATCCCTAAACCTAAAACTAACTAAGCTAAACCAATAACTAAATAAACCTAAACGCCTAAACCCTATAATAAACCAAAAACTAAAATAAAAACCTAAACCCATCCCGCGGCCCATTCCCATTTCGAGCTCTAGCGATTCTTGAATCGCTTTCCTTTTCGCTCTCCTTCTCGATGTTTTTGTTCTAGTTTTCTAGAAATTTCATCTAGTTTGGCTTCAGATCTTCTACCTTAGGTCAATCCTTGTTCAGTTCTTACGTGGCACCATTTGCCAGGGCATCGGGTTCTATGAATACTTAGGGAAAACCAAATGCCACAACTTCTCTAGCTCAAGCTTCCGATTCTTTGGGTATAGCTAAACCTTTTGCCTCTAAATCCTTCAAAGATGCCTTATCTGGTAAGGATTCTTCAACTTCTTCTGATCTTTCTTTAAACCTAGTTCATAGGACCTTCAAAGGTGTTTCGGCTATTATGTGCTCTTACTTGGATACTGAAAAGCTAGCCGAGCCTTATGCGTATACTTTGTCTAGAAAATTTTCTATTTGGCATCCTGGTATAGATAAAATTTTATTTTTCTATCATGATTTGAAGTATTTGTTATTTTTTTGATTTGTTTACTAGATGGTAGACATGTGCTAATTAAATTGTCTAATGACCTTGATTATAATCGTATCTTTGCTCGCCAATCTTATTATGCTAAAAACTTTCAAATGCATATTCTTAAATGGACTCCAATTTTTTGACTTTAAAATAAAATCTGCTATAGCACCAGTTTGGTTATCTTTACCTAATCTTCAGGTTCACTTTGTTAATTATCAATTCTTGCATGTTGTGAGTTCTATTTTGGTAGACCCTTGCAAATCGATCAAGCAACCATAGCCAAATCCAAGCCATCGATTGCTTGGATCCTTGTTGAAATTGATGTAACAAAGAAATTTCCTAAGGAGGTGTGGATTGGATCAGAGAAATATAGATATTTCTAGCAGGTTGAGTTTGAAAACTTCCCTACTTTCTACAATCATTGCAAAACTCATGGGCATGATGTATCAGAATGTTTTGTTCCTCATCAACATCTTCGAAAGAAAGTGGTTAAAGATCTTAAGGTTGGTGGCAAAATTAGACATTTAAAAGTGTGATAAAAGAAATTCTTTAAATGAAAAGGATAACGATCCTGAATTGTTTCAATGATGTTCCTAATGATTCTAATGTTGTTCCCAATGTAAGTGGTAGTGATAAGCTTGTTAAAAATGCTTATGTAACTATTTTGGAGAGTAATCAGGTTTCGGCTGCTATTATTCATGATATTTCTAAAAATTTGCAAGCGGATGATTTTCCTATTTTAGTTTTTAATTCTAAGGTGATTTGTGATAAAGTTGTTGAAAATCTTATAGAAAATATTTCTCTTATTTTGCCAAAAAAGAATTTAAAAGAAAATCTTATTTTATCGTCTTTGAATTTGGGCAAGAATGATGGTATGGAGCTTATTGATAACGTGCAGCCAAGTTTTTGTTTGGTTAATAAATCTATTTTTTTCCCTTTCCCGGATGGTATTTTGCTTAGTGATAATTCTCGTTTAATGGAGAATGAGGATTTATCTTATTGTCAAATGGGATCTTCTCCTAAATATATTGTTAATAATGATGAAAAAATTTTTTTGATGATCAATCCATGGAAAATGAGATCAATTTTCAAACTATTTTTGTGAAAAGGAAAAAATAGTTTAAAAATTATCCTCCTAAAGTTTCTAGATCTACTCGATCTTCTTCATCTTCTTTGCCTAATAAAAATTAATGTTTAACTTTCTTATTTGGAATGTGAGGGGCATTGGTACTCTTGTTGTTAGAAATAGAATTAGAAATCTTTGTAGAATTTCTAATGTTTGTTTCTTGGTTATTCTTGAACCTCTTATTTGTTTTTCTAAAATAATGCATGCAGCCAGGATGATTAGTTTTAGCAATTTTTATTTCAATAGCAATAATAACATTTGGTTATTTTGGAATATCGATTTTTCTACTAATGTTATTAATTATTTTGATCAAGTTATTAATGTGGATATTTCATTTGGTTATTATCATTCTTTTGGCTCTTTTGTTTATGATGCTTGTAACAAGTTAGGGAGGAGAATTCCTTGGGATCAATTATCAAATTTTGCATGTTAATAATTCTTGGATTGTTAGTGGGATTTCAATATGGTCCTTTTTTTGAATGAAAGGAAAGGGGGTTCTTTACCGAATTTACATTAAATAGAAGATTTTGCATACATGATTTTGGATTGTAATCTTTATGATGTTGGTTTCATTGGTTCTCAATTTACTTGGAATAATCATAGATTATGGCGACGGTTTGATCGTGCATTATTTAATAATTATTTATTAAATTGTTAGCCTTTAACTTGATGGAGCATCTTAGTAGAATAATCTCAGATCATGCTCCTCTTTCGGTTTCTATTAAAGATGTTGTTCATAACAATAATGTCATTAAAAATTTTTGCTTTCAAAATATGTGGTTACAAGATAAAAGTTTTCTTGATGTTATTGCTTATAATTAGTTTGCTCCTCTTTCTCCTGATGATTATGCATTTGGCATGATAAGATTTTGGCTTAAGATTAAAAGGCTTAAGCATAATATCACTTGGCGGAATAGAAATTGCATTAAAAATCTTTTTGATAATATCAAGAATACAGAATAGAAGGTGAAAATTTGGAAGAACTTGTTATTACTGATTGTTCTTTCTGTTCTAATCTTGCTGAAGCTAAAGATAATCTCATTAAGTTTCAGGATTTGGCAGAGACTTATTGGACACAAAAAGCTGCCTCTAAGCATCTTTTTGAAGGGAAGAGAAACACTAAATATTTTCATGCTTTTGTAATGAAAAGGTGAGTTCCTGGTTACATTCATAAAATCAAGAACTTTGATGGTTCTTGGCTTACCAAAAAAGAGGATATATTTTCTTCTACTCTTAATTATTTTAAAGATATTTTAAATAAAAATTGTCAACTTGAGCATTTATCCAATCACTCTATCATCCCTTCTATTATGTCTACTGAGGATAATGAGTGCTTGGTTGCTCCTCCTTCTAATCGTGAAATTCATAATTTTTTTAATGGTTTGAATGTTGATTCTGTTGCAAGGCCGAATGGTTACACTACTTTATTCTTTCAAAAACCTTGGTTTATTATTAAAATTGATATTACTGATGCTGCTAAGGATTTTTTTCAAGGGAATTCTATTCCTAAATATTTTACTAGCACTTCTATTATTCTTATTCCTAAGAAAGATAATCTTGACTTTTTGAATGACTTTAGACCTATTAGTCTTTGTATTTTTTTCAATAAAATGATTACTAAAATTTTGATTAATAAGCTTAGTAAGTTTCTTCCTAAGATTATCTCTCCTAATCAAACTGGCTTTGTGAAAGGTAGAACTATTTTGGATAACATCTTGCTTGCTTAAGAATTGATTCATGATTTGAATGTTAAAACTATAGGTGGAAACTTACTTTTTAAGCTTGACATCATCGAAGCTTATGATAACATCATTTCTTGGGATTTTCTTAATATCATTCTTACAATATTTGGTTTTTCTAATCATTTTCTTTCTTTGGTTAACAATATAATTAGAAATGTTTAGTTTTCATTAGTTATCAATGGTGAAAACTTTGGTTTATTTAATTCCTCTGAATGTATAAGACAAGGTGACCCCCTTGCTTCATCACTTTTTATTATTGTAGTTGAATATTTGTCTCATTGGCTTAATCATTTTTTAGAAGAATTCTAATATGTATTTCAATAATCTTGGTGGTTTGGCTATCTCTCACTTAAGCTTTGCTAATGATTTCATAATTTTTTCTAATTGCTTGTTACATTATGTTAAAAAGATTAAGGATTTTTAAATAAATTTGAAAATGAAAGTGGCCTTTTGATTAGTACTCATAAAAGTTGTTTTATCACTTCTACTTCTATTTCTATTTATAAAATTAATAAAATAAAGGACATCACTGGTTTTTCTCATCAAAATCTTCCTATTAAAATTTAGGCTCCCTTTATATTGTGGCCATAAGAGATTCCATCTCTTTGATGAGGTAATTCATAATATTCAAAATAAAATTTCTACCATTGAATTTCATTTTTATTTTTGGTGGTAGATTAATTGTTATTAAAAGTATTCTTTATTCTCTTCCTTTTTACTTGTTGCTTAATATTGTTCTTACTTCCCATGTTCTTATCGAGATTGAAAGACTTTTCAAAAAGTTTTTTTTGGGCTCTAGGAAATCGGCCAAAAGGCTTAACTGGACTTCTTGGACTAATATTTGTGGTACTATTTATGAAGGTGGTATTGGGTGCAGATCTTTAAGGGATTCTGCCAATGTTTTTTCATATAAATTTTGGTGGAATTTTTGGAAAAATGAAAGTCATTCGGCTAAATTCATGAAATTTAAATATTGCAAAGGTAAGCATCCTTTAATTTGCAATTATAAACATGATGACTCTATTGTTTGGAAATGGCTCTATGATATTAAATGGAAAGCAGAACATCTCATTTTTTGGGGTATTAATAATGGATCTTCTTTCTTTAGGTGTGATAACTGGATGGGGGATTTTTCCATTGATTCTCTACTTAATATGCACTCTACTTTTTCTTTGAAATCATTTTATTTATAATGGTGAATGGAATTTCTCTCTTAAATGATTTGATTCTTGATTTCATTAGTAATAACATCATTCATATTTCTATTGAAGGTTTTTGGATCAAATTCTTTTCAAAATTTCTAATAATGGAGAATTTTCTTTTAAAGATATTGTTGAACTATTTATGTCATTTTAGCAATGAGAAGATCTCAAGTTCAAATAGAGATTTCCTAATTCAATATCCAAGTCACTATGCTTAGTAACTTAGGAAATGCATTTTGAGCTAAATCAAATCCACTTGGTTTGATGCAAAACCAAGTCAAATATCCAGCATAAATTAAATCAAGTAAATCAATGAAAATAAAATCGAAGTTCAAAGTCAAACTTAAAGTAAAATCTAGTCAACCTAGGATTGACTTAAGCTGACCCACTTGGTCAAATAGTCAACCAACTAAAATTTGACCAAATTAAATCATCAAAAATATTTCAAATGATCAAATAAACATGTTCGATCACAATGACAATGAAATTTGAGTCCATTGAGGTCTAGATTAGGTAAGTTAAATTCCTTAAATCAAAATAACCAAAATAGGCTACATTGAACTCAAAACAAAGGAAAATTCAAATCCTCTTAAACCTTGCTAATGAGGGAATTAAGTGCTAATTAACCTCCCTAACTATACCACTTAAGGAACTAAATGACAAAACCTAAAATGAATTAAAAAAAATTCACCAAGGGAAGGTAAAATCCATTTTCCCTTCCATATCTCCCCACCTCTTCAGCCTAGATGACTTGTAGAGAGAGGGAATTAAGCTTCCAAGCTCTCTTCATGTCCCATATCCAACTAAGGATTAGCCAAAAAAAAGAGCTTTAAAGCTCTCAACCACATAGGAAAAACACAGATACACTCTTCCCCAAGGAGAATTGGAGTTCCCTTCACCTTCATACATCCAAACCGAAGCCAAATGAAAGCCCTTCCCCCTCCCAAGTGTTCTTAACCATTGAAAATCACTAAAGACAAAATTTCTCAAGCTAAGGGTTTGTCTAAATAACAATTTGTAAGGAATTAACCCAATTCCTTTGGCAAGCAAGTTTGATTCGAGGTTCTGAAGCTCTAAGATCAATTCCAAAGCCAATCGTCCAATGAATTGAGGTATGCCATTAAAGAGCTTGAGTTATTCTTTAAATAATTTGGTTATGATCATTTTCAAATAAAATATGATCTTCAATAAGATCAAATCATATATGATCGTAGGATATCCTTCAACATTCTTGTAGTAATTAAAATCACTTAATTTCATGCTCTAGATCATTCACAATTAGAAAAACACTATGAACGGCTCTCAACTCCCACAGGAAACAAAATAGATGAGCCCTCCACCATCTGATCTGTGTATTTGGATTGGACCGTCCAGATCTAAGTGGACCAGATGATTTTTGCCCTTTAAGGAACCATGGGATCGATCCAGACTATCAGATCTTCGATCGGATGATCCAGGATCATCCTGCCTAATAGTGGGCACCACGTGGGATCTACATGGACCAACCCGCATGCCACAGGGATGCACCATGCACACATGCGACATATACGTATCTGTGGGCCCTTCACTTAAAATCATTAAATACCATATTTAATGATTTAAAATTAAAAAAAAATTAACAAAAACTTATAAAATTTATAAAAAATAAATATAAATCAGAAAAATAGAAATAAAAGCTCTATGGATTCATCTTGATGAGAGGAATCCATCAGAAATAAAATCCCTAATTTTTATTGGGTATTTTTCCATTAATTTATGTAATTAAAAAACATTAAACCCAAATCACTCTCTAAATAATAATCCAATTAATTTGAAACTTTGGGGAATTGAAATTAAGCATAAAACACAGCTTAGATGAATTTTTGGGGATTTAATTCTCTAAATTCAAAGGAAATTTAAAATTCATATGCTTAACCTTTAAATTAATCAAATTAATTAATCCTTAATGAAACAATTAAGGAATTTTAATTTAACAACCTTAAATAACCCTAATGAACTTCAGTGAACATTAAAACATTACTTAAACTCAATTAAACCTAATATTAAATTCCCCTAATTAGGTAATTAAATGAATTAAATAATTCAATTAAATAACCTATATTTAATTAAATCATAGTAAATCAACCAGTTATCCAACAATTATGAATAAACCCTCATTGGAAAGATATTTTAGTGAGGAATTTATAAAAAATAAAACCCTTAACTGAATCTCATTCAATTAGGCCTAATTTATGTTTTAATAAAAAAATTAAAACCTTAATTACTCCCTAATCATAAATCTAATCAAGATGAAACTTTGAATATTTGAAATTAGTATGTAAGCCCACTAATCAAAAAAATTTCAATCCCAATTGATCTCTGGATTAGAAGTTGTTAATTTTCTAAATCCTTAAGTCAATGTTAATCAAATATTAGGTTAAGGAAACTAATTAATCTATTAAATTAAGTGGTAATTCAAACCAATTTTAATCGAGCATCAAAAAACTATTAAGGAGCTTCTCTAAATATCCTAAGTCAATTGAAGTGATCAAGCTCAATCTTAAGTTAATGAAGTAAAATCTTAGGTTAAAAAAATTATTAATTAACTTAAACCTTAAACTTTGAATCAATGAAATTTAATGAAAACACTCATCTCTAATGAATTTAAGAATGAATCTAAAACTTAGGTCAATTAGATCAAAAAATTAACTAATACTTTAGGTTTTAATCCATGAACAAACTTAAGGTACTAATTCATATTAATGAACTTAAATTCTAACCTTACAAATCCATAATTTAATAAACTTAAATTAAATTGAATGAAATCAAACTTTAATCTAAACTCTTTAAATTAACATGAACCAAATCAAATGAAACCCAAATCAAACCTGGGCTTGACCTTTGAAAGCTTATGTTGGAAGAACACCTTTTTCTATTCTGATTTTTCTTATAACCTTTTTCTAATTGCATGCATTAGGCATAAATTTCATTCTTATGAACTAAATGAATCTTGAGTCAAAATAGATAAAACTTGGAAAATATGCATTAGTTAGATGCATCCTCATGCCCTACATGATCTTAGGGATTAAGGAGTGAGTCATAGATTTCTTTCCTAAAATGCAACACCCCTCATCTTTCATGTGATTTGTTCATAAATTTAAAATATACTTTGGTGGTGGGGCCTTCTCAGGTTGTAAGTCCTAGTGAATAGGCTAGTTCCCTCAGGTGAGGAGAATGGCCAATGATTTCCAAGGATAGAGCTAGATCGAGCATTTGACATGTGTTAGAAGTGCCTGTAGACTTGATTTTGAAGCATCCCTTTAGGAATAAGTTTTCACCCTAGGAATTTTTGCAATCTTGTGCTACTATAATCTAAGAAAATGACAACTAAAAATATAAAATTAAATCCCAAATTTGAAGCCCAATCTTAGGATAGTTGAAATGTCTATTGGGTATCTAGTATCAATAGGCTTTTCCTACTCTTTCGCATTTGACTCTTGAAAATGACTCTCTCTAATTTGGACCTCACCCAATTGAATTTCCAAAAATCAATCCTATGAAAGCTACCTTAGTAGTCTTTAGAAATAACCATGTATTTCTTTAATCGAGAGTATTCTTAAAAAGAGACCCTTCCTAAGATGTAATTAACTATAGAGGCTTACCTTTATAGGGAACCATGATCCCAAGATAAAATAAACCTTCTTCTACCTTTCCATGTAGTTCAGGGAAAAATACTCTGGTATGTGAAACACCCATTAGCCTTAGGAGTCTTTTATTGAAATGATAGAATCCATTACAAGAGAGCATGTTTATCTTTCAAGATAATATGTTTATTCTTTAATTTCATATTTGGTCATCTAAATAAAATATTCCTAAACTCTATGTGGTGTCATTTCTTTTCTATATTCTCGAAAAAATACCAACATATTTTTTGGCGACTCCGCTGGGGATTGGTTCCTCTCTCCATCTTTAGAAGTAAAGGGTTATTTCTATATATCGACTGTCTACTAGTGCCACTCACCAGTCAAGACTACCTTTCTTTTCATTGGATACTTCTCCATTTCATTCTTGGTTGAGCCTATCCAACATATTGGATAAAAGTTCTAGAACTCTTCATTTGTCATAGCTAAATGATTTGGTCCTAGAACCAAATCCCGAAATAAAATGAGAGAAATAAATGAAAACTAAGTCATTTTTGTTAAGACCTAAATCTAGTCAAGATGGATTTGAAACCATTCCAATATCGAAAAGAAATGTTAAATTTAAAAAAGTATGAAAAGTACTTCAAAATTTAAAAGGCAGATGTCCAAAAAATAAAGTCTCAAAGTTAAACTTATCCTTGATCTTACTTTGGCTTTGTACTAGAGCTAAAGATAATCAAGATAGGGTCCTTGAATGGATACCCTTTCTTTTACTACATTCAAAGATGGAAAACACCTAAGGATGTAGATTGAATTCCTTCAAATCCTGAGAAAATTTGAATCAAAAGGCGGCATAGTTATGCCTATTGCCCCTTTACCACCACGATTGAAGTTTGAATTGCATTTTAAAAAAAAGGGATAAAAAAAAATTGTCCCAAAAAGAGAATGCCTTATTGACCTTAGGCAGAGGCTGATTAAGGAACTAAATGTGAATCTTCTATTTCTATAGAAGAAAATTTTGCATAAATTCAAATCGGCTTTAATCTCAATTCATTTCCACAAGTCCACTAGAATATTAGAAAATCAGTCGTTCAAGTTGATTGGCCAAATCTAAGAAGTGACTTGGAGGTAACCCTCTTTTAGACCTTTTCAAAACCTTAAATTCTTAAGAGCTTAGGAGAGAGTCAAAAGAGGAAGATGAAATGACATAAACAAAACAAAAGTGAAAGGATTCACTCTAATCAATCAAGAAAAGAAAAGAGAATTCTAATTCTCCTTATAAAGTTGAAATGAATGAAATTTAAATTAATAAATTTAAATCAACTTCTTAATGAGAGTTTACTCTCATTAAATGAAATGATATTTCATGAATGGCTTTAATTAATTATAAAAGCTAAATCATGAAGAAACAATAAATAAAGAGTTTAATCCTTCTAAATAAATCATGATCTTAGGATTGGGTCCTAAGGGTGATATTTCTATCTCTCAGAGTAAAAATATGAAACTTTTATCTCTAATTAGTTAATAGATAAATCAATTAGGACATTGTCAATCCAAATGAATGAAGAAAGCCTTAGTTTTCTCTATTCATAGACTAATCCATTATATGGTTTCAATACAAAGTGAACCTAAGGAGAATCCTTTGTAATGTCTTATGACCTATTTTAAATTGTCTTAATGCCAAGTATGTTGGTCAAAGATTTCATTGCAAGCTGAGATTACCTTTAATCTTATATGTGCTATAAAATAATGCAAATCAAACTTGACTTTCTAATAGCACAGCATATACCCTAGAGGGTCCTCTTTTAAATGATTATACTTTAAATGAATAGATCATGAGGTCTATTGATCTATTAAGGATAGAGTTAGACCTACCTTTCGTGCATATCAAAAGGGAAATTATTGAAATCAAATTCAAAATGGTAGAGTTATACCACCTCATATGGCAAATGAGTCATCTTCAAGCCCATCTTAGAGAAGTTGCTGGAAAAATCAAGCATCATAATGCTCTGTTAAAAATAATATGAAATATGAAATAAAATAAAAAAATGAAAAAAAAAATGAAAGCAAGGCATTACATAATCATGAAATTTGCCTTACTTAATTATAAGAAACTTCGATGTGGTATTCCAAAAAAGGTTCTAGAGTTATCTTCTATGAAGATAGACTACTAAGAACTTATTGACATTTTAATCGATGCAAAAAAAATTCAAAAGAAGAAAATCTCCAAACCACTTGTTGATCCGCATTGGTCAACATTAATTATAAACATGAAAGTGAATTTATATAGGTTCAATTCTAATCAAGCTTTTATAAGATGGTGCCATATAAATTCAATCAAATAAAGAAAGTAACTTTTAGCTTCATGAAAATTCAATCTTGAAAACTCAACCTAGAAAAAGAACTTAGTCTCACTCACATTTTTGATTGAAGACAAAAATTCAAACATGAAAAAGAGCAACTTAGGAATTCATGAAACATCTTTAAAAGCTCTTGGATGGTCCTATCCAACCCAAATAAGAAAAAATAAGGGAATCAGATGGAAAGAAAAAGAAGAAACATATTGATTATTGAAGCTGTTCATATTCATCCTAAAGTGTTGAATCTTTAGGAATATCATTCTGCTACTCCTAAATGACCTCACTACATATTTGATTCCATTAGAAAATATTGATGTCAGAAGTGTAAAGTTTTCAAGGAAGTCATTATGCCAATCTTAAATGACTCACTCCACTAAATAATTTTGAATTCATAAGTGTAACATATTTAGAAAGTCATTTTTACCAATTTTAAATGGCTTTACTAGATTTGTTGTTCCATGAAAAGATGAAAAAGAAATAGAAATGTTGGATCATATTATATGATCAATCAAGGAAAGACTTGAATCATATCAAAAAGTCATTCATTAAAATGTTGTATTTGGACAAAAAGTCAAATACATCAAATTTCCTAGCAAATCATTTAGTGGAGTCATTTCATAAAGATTGAAATGTTATGGAAATGAGTTAAATACATCTATCTTCTTAGTTAATTGAGTAACTAGAAAAATTACCAAATGTAACATTTCATAAAGAAATAAAATCAAAATATTACCAAAAGAAAGAAAGAAAGAAAAGTAAAGGGATGGAAGGACTATATCCAAAAGCAAAAGAATGAAGTCTAAAATTTCTAAGCATGTGAACATTTTTGACTTTAAAATTCTCCACATCAAAATAAAATGGTAGAGTTAGAAGTTAAAAATTGTCCTTAGTTAAACAAAAATAATCAGATATCTCATGCTTTGTAATTATAGCCTTTGCCATGATTGGGTGAGCTCACTTGGCAGGTTAAACAAAAAGATAGTGGATCTTTTTTTTCAGAAGTCCATATTTTTTTGAATGTCAAAGGTCCCATTGAGTATACTCTGATTCCATTACAAATGAAGTAAAAATACCAAATGTAAATAGACATTTTAACTTCAAACCTCTCCACATCAAAATAAAGTCGTAGGGTTAGAAGTCAAAAATTGTCCCTAGCTAAACAAAAATAAGCAGATATCTCATACTTTATCATTTTAGCCTTTGCCATGATTGGGTGAGGTCGTTTATCAGGTTAAAAAAAAAGATAGTGGATCTTCTTTTCCAGGGGACCATATCCTTTGTATGGCAAAGATCTCATTGAATATACTCTGATTCCATTATAAGTGGCCTATAACCATAAACAAGAAAAGTTATGGAATCATAGAGCCATTGCATGATAAGAAGCTTAAGTAGTTTGGGTCCTAACTTTCTTTTCCAAAGGCACTCTAGTACAATGCATGAAGTTTGTTTAGATGTGTCTGGAGATTTATATAGTCTTCAAGTTCGGGATGCACCCTTAGAATTTGAAGAAAAATCCCATGCCACAATTGACAAGTTGATATCAATGATCTAACTCTTTAGTGAGTTAGCTATTGATGACTTGATCAACCTATCTTTTGGGTTTAAACACTACTTTATCTAGAAATAAATTGAAATGATCTCCAGATGTAGCAGTCTATAAACTCAAGCTTGATGCCATTTTCATAAACTAAGTCCCTTGATGATTGTGGTCAAATTCAAAAGAAAGAAAATTTTGCTAAATGAAAAGCTAGAAAATGATGGATGTACATGAAGAAAACTTTCTTCTTGGTTAGCTAACATCATTATATGACCCACATCCTGGGACTAGGGTAGAATCTTTACCTTGAAAATGGGTTCATATTATCCATATTTCATTTTAAAATCAAAGAAGGCTTTCATGCATAAGATTATACTTCTTAAGGATAACTTATCTAAAAATTATCAAATTAAAATAATTCTAGAAAAGAAGAACTGAAAACATATGATATGACATTCAAAATCCATACAAGAATGTTCTATTATAGAGTCATATCATTCAATCTCAAAATATTTGGGGCAATTTAGAAAAAAAGGTCATGATCAAGATTTCTTATAATCCCACTTTCAATTAGGTTGAGGGTTATATTGAAAATCTTGCCAAAGAAGAAAAAGAAAATAAAAGAAACATCAATATGATTTGAAGAACAATCTTGTTACTACATATAGAGTCTTGAAATATTCTTTTGAAGTAATTTCAAAGACCTTGTAGTATAATATAGAAGGATCAAAAATGCAAAAAAAAAAAAAGAGAAATGAATCAAAGATAGTTTTGAAATTTCATTTCAGATATCCTTTTAAAGAACAATAAATTAACTGAAGAAATTCAATTTCAAACTTATTAGGAGAATCTTAATTTTTTTAATAAGTTAATCCTTTCAATTTCGTTATTGATTAGGGATAAAATTTTTGTCTCTATGAGAATCCAAAAGATTATCTTAATTCTCATTCACTTTGGAAAGCTTTAAAGGAATCTTTTGATCTCTATTGATCCCAAGAGAATGCCCTGTAAGTTTTTGATTCATGTCAACAAAGTAGAAATGACATACATGTCCAAACAAAAGAAAAAAATTATATTTGAGAAGCACTGGTTGACTTTGCTTCTTACTACCTAAAGAACTACAATACATGCAAGCTCAAAAGATAGAATTCTCGTTACCCCTATGATGTCTTTTCCGTGACATGGACATCTAGCATGGTTCATTGTAACTTTGGGATGAAAAAAAGAAAGAATGAAAAATGATGAACTTCTATACTCATGGCATAGTAAAGCATTGGGTCCAAAATATATCCAAATCCTCCTTCAAAAAAATAAATTCCAACTCTTTGAAACCTTCTTCACTAAACTTCTTCATGTGTAAGGAGTATTAGTGAAATCAAGAAATGGAAGCAAACCTTCCATCACCCTTTCATCAAGTTAGACTGATTAAGTAAAGATCAAGTTCATGAAACTCTTACTTATTAGTCAAAACTTTTGGGGAGTAGGAGTAAATCACTTTGACCCCTTTTTCATCATTCATATCACCTATAAGGTGGGAGCAAGCCTTTTGTGGCACCTTTCCTATATATGACTTGAGATGGGAGCAAGCCCTTTGTGGCACCTTTCTCATGTCCTTCTGGGTTTGGAGTAAGCCTTCGTGCACCATTCCCATGATGAACTATCTTTGTAGGTTTGGAGCAAGCCCTTCATGGCACCATTCCAACTTTCCAAAGGTTTGGAGCAAGCCCTTCGTGGAACCATTCCTATTGTGTACATGATTAGATCAAGTCATTGTGACTCTTTTCATGTTACACAGGCTATTTAGATTAGATTAAGTCTTTCTAACCACTTTCTAATAGCCAAAAATATGTAAGTCCCCCAGTCGGCATCCTACTTTTGTGTACATGATTGGATCAAATCATTGTGACCCCTTTCATGTTACACTGGCTATTTAGATTGGATCAAGTCTTTAGGACCCTTTCTAATAGCAAGAAAGATATAAGTCCCCTAGTCAGAATTCTTTCTAAACACTCAGGAGTAAGTCCCCTAGCCGATATCCTACTATTGTGTACATTATTTGATCAAGTCATTGTGACCCCTTTCATGTTACACATGCTATTTAGATTGGATCAAGTCTTTATGACCCCTTTCTAATAGCCAGAATGATGTAAGTCCCTTAATCACCATTCTTTCTAAACATCTAGGAGTAAGTACGCCAGTCAGAATCCTACTATTGTGTACATGATTGGATCAAGTCATTGTGGCCCCTTTCATGTTACACAAGCTATTTAGATTGGTTCAAGACATTATGACATAGTTTTAATAGCCAGAAAGATGTAAGTCCATTAGTTAGTATTTTTTCTAAACATTTAGGAGTAAGTCCCCCAGTTGGAATCCTATTTTGAGGATTGGATCATGTCTTTAAGGACCCCTCTTCTCTTTTTAGCTAATTAGTATGGATCAATCCCTTAATGGCCCTATCTTATTAGCTAACCATAAAGAAGTAAGTCCCCAGTCAGAATTCTTTCTAATCAGAAAGAAGTAAGTTCCTACCACATTCTTTCTAATCAAGTAAGAGTACGCCCCCCACCGGCATCCATAAGTGTAAGTACCTTGGCATCTTATTTTGAGGATTGGATCATGTCTTTAAGGACCCCTTTCCTCTTTTCAACTAATTAAGATGGATTATGACCTTAACCCCATCTTATTAGTTAATCACATTAAATCCCTAGTTGTCATCCTATTTTGAGGATTGGATCATGTCTTTAAGGACCCCTTTTCTCTTTTCAGCTAATTAGGATAGATCATGCCCTTAACGGCCCCATCTTATTAGCTAATCAAAAGATGTAAGTCCCGGCATTCTTTCTAATTAAAAAGAGTAAGTTCCTAGGATTCTTTTAACCAAATAGAGTAAGTTCCCGGTTCCTATTCAAATTTCTATGGAATGAAACCAAGCTATTGAAGGCCCCATTTCTTTAGACTACTCAAATAGGATTAAGTCCATGCAACCTCTATTTAGTAGTCAAAGTGATGTGGATTAGGATCAAGCATTTCAAGCCTCTTCTCCCTAACATAGCTTTTGAGGATTGGATCATGTCTTTAAAGACCCCTCTCCTCTCTTTAGCAAACTAGGATGGACCATGCCCTTAATGACCCCATCTTATTAGTTAATCGCATGGATCACCACTATTCTATTTTAAGAGTAAGTCCCTTTGAGGATAGTTATTAAATTGGGAATTGATCATTCTTTGATTCCATTCCTATTCATCCTAGAACTTAATGAAGTTAAGTTTCTAGGAATGAATCACACATCCAAAGTAAAGATAGGTATACATATACCTATCTTTCACAATCAAAACCTAAATAGAAAATCAAATCAAAAATCAAAATCATGAATTAGAACCCAAGCTTATGGTTGTATGTTGATCAATTAGGTCAACACCAATATGAGAAGTGTATTATGGCTGATCCACTAAACATATTGGGGTTCCAATTGTTGACCTCATTTTTGGAAGTGGTCATTTTAGCAATGAGAAGATCTTAAGTTAAAATAGAGATTTTCTAATTCAATATCCAAGTCACTATGCTTAGTAACTTAGGAAATGCATTTTGAGTTAAATCCAATCTACTTAGTTTGATGAAAAACCAAGTCAAATATCAACATAAATTAAATCAAGTGAATCAAAGAAAAAAATGGAAGTTCAAAGTCAAACCTAAAGTCAACTCTAGTCAACTTAGGATTGACTTAAGTGGACTCACTTGGTCAAAAAGTCAACCCACTAAAATTTGACCAAATTAATTCATCAAAAATATTTCAAATGATCAAATAACATGTTTGATCACAATAACAAAGAAAATTGAATCCATTGAGGCCTAGATTAGGCATGTTAAATTCCTTAAATCAAAATAACCTAAATAGGTTACATTAAACTCAAACCCAAGGAAAATTCAATTCACTTTCAACCAATGTATATGGGATGGAGACTAATCCTCTTAAGCCTTGCTAATGAGGGAATTAAGTGCTAATTAATCTCCTTAACTATGCCACTTAAGCAACTAAATGACAAAACCCAAAATGAATTAAAAAAATTCACTAATGGAAGGTAAAATCCATTTTCCCTTCCCTATCTTCCCACCTTTTCAGCCTAGACACTTGTAAGGCAGAGAGGGGGATCTTAGCAAGATTCCAAGATCTCTTCATGCCTCGTAGCTAACCAAGGATTAGCCAAAAAAGAGCTTTAAAGCTCTCGGCCACATAGAAAAAACATGACACACTCTTCCCCAAGGAGAATTGAAGTTTCCTTCACCTTCATACATCCAAACTGAAGCCAAATGAAAGCTCTTTCCCCTCCCAAGTGTTCTTAACCATTGCAAACCACCAAAGCTAAAATTTTCAAGCCAAAGGTTGGTCTAGGGAACAATCTGTAAGGAATTAACCCAATTCCTTTGGCAAGCAAGTTCGATTCGAGGTTCCGAAGCTCTAGGAACAATTCCAAAGCTAATCGTACAATAAATTGAGGTATGGCATTAACAAGCTTGAGTTTTACCTTAAGGAATTCGGTTGTGGTCATTTTCAAACAAAATGTAATCTTCAATAAGATCAAACCATATATGATCATAGGATATCTTTCAACGATCATGTAGCAATTGGAATCACTTGATTTTATGCTCTAGATCATTCACAATTAGCAAAGTACTATGAATGGCTCTCAGCTCCCACAGGAAATGAAGGAGACGAGCTCTTAGTAGTCCAATCCATGTATTTGGATTGGACGGTCCAGATCTAGGCTGGATGATTTTCCCCCTTTAGGAACCATGGGATTGATCCGGACCGTCCGATCTTCAATCGAACAGTCCAAGATCATCCTGCGTAATCGCACGAGCTAACGCAGCTCCACATGGGCTCCACATGGACCAACCCGTGCGTGCCACGTGATGGGATGTGCGACATGCGGATCCCGTGCAGGCCCCTTCACTTAAAACAGTTAAATACTATTATTTAACAGTTTAAAATAATTAAAAAATTAATAGAATCTTAAAAAATTCATAGAAAAATAAATATAAATAAAAATATATAAATGAAAGCCCTATGGATTCATCTTGATGAGAGGAATCCAGAGAAATTAAAATCCCTAATTTTTATTGGGTATTTTTTGCTTAATTTAGGTTGATTAAAAAAACATTAAACCCTAATTACTCTCTAATTAATAATCCAATTAATTTGAAACTTTGGGGAAATGAAATTAAGCATAAAGCATACCTTAAATGAATTTTTGGGTATTTAATTCTCTGAATTCAAAGGAAATTAAAATTTAATATGCTTAACCTTTAAATTAATCAAATTAATTAATCCTTAATGAAATAATTAGGGAATTTTAATCTAACAACCTTAAATCACCCTAATGAACTTCAGTGAACATTAAAACATCACTTAAACTCAATTAAACCTCAAAATCCTTAAATTAACCTCATTAGCTAATTCAATGAATTAAATAAGTCAATTAAATAACCTGAATTTAATTAAATCATAGTAAATCAACCAATTAACCAAAAATTATGAATAAACCCTCATTGGAAAGATATTTCAGTGAGGAATTTATAAAAAATAAAACTCTTAACTGAATCTAATTGAATTAGGCCTAATTTAGGCTTTTATAAAATGATTAAAACCTTAATTACATCCTTAATTCCAAATCTAATCAAAATGAAACTTTGGAAATTTGAAGTAGTGGTGGTTAGAGGTGCTAGTGGATATGGAGGTGGTGGTCGAAGTAATGGTGGTTATAGAGGTTAGAGGAGCGATGAAGGTTACAGCTGTGGTAGCGATGGAGGGAGAGATTGGGGAGATGATGGTGAATCACGCTACTAGAGAGCCGGGTTGGTTCTAACTAGAAAAGCGAAGCCGATCAAAATCTCGCTAATGCAACTATGTCTTTATAGTAGAGCGGTTCCAGTAGGGTTTTGATTTTCTCGCGTGCTCATTTTTTATCTTTGTCATGAGTCTTGTGTTAATTGGTTGACGAAATTGAAAAGAAAAATGTTAAATATAAATATATTATGTGTTAAAAAAAATAAAACCCTAAATCCTAGACTTAAAACCTAAACCCTAAACCTTAACCCTAAAAACCCTAAACCCTAAACCCTAAACCCTACAAAACCCTAAACCCTAAACCCTAAAACCTAAATCCTAAAACCATAAACCTTAAACCCTAAACCCTAAACCCTAAACCCTAAACCCTAAACCCTAAACTATAAGCCTTAAAAGCTAAACTAAATAAAACCTAATAATAAATAAATAAACCTAAACTTAAAATAAAATAAATATTATAAAATATAAATTATAACTAAAACCTAAACCTAAACCTAAAAATAAAATAAAATAAAAAAAATAAACTAAAATAAAATAAATAAAAACCTAAATTAAACTAAAAAATAAAATAAACCTATAAATAAAAAACCTAAAAAAATAAAGACTAAATGTAAAATTAAAATAAAATAAAACTAAAATAAAATAAAATATAAATTAAATAAAAACCTTAACATAAAAAATAAACCTAAAAATAAATAAAAATAAAACCAAAACCTAAAATAAAAATAAAATAAATAAAATAAAATAATCCTAAACCTAAACTAAAATAAACTAAACTAAAATAAATATAACTTAAACCTAAACCTAAAATAAACTATACCAAAACCTAAACCTAAAATAAATAAAGTAAAATAAACTAAAGAAAAACCTAAACATAAACTAAAAAATAAAACCTAAAAACAAACCTAAAATTAAAAACTAAAACCTAAGGCTAAAAAAATAAAAACCTAAACATAAACATAAAATATAAATATAAAACATAAACCTAAAAAATATATAAAACCTAAACCTAAAAAATAAAATTTAAATAAAAGATAACTAAAAAAATAAACATAAACCTAAACCTAAACCTAAAAACAAAAAAATTAAAAAAAAAAACTTAAACTACTAAATAAAATTGTAAATCAAAATAAAAATAAACCTAAATAAAAATAAAAAGAAATATAAACAAAAATAAATTAAATATAAACTAAATAAACTAAATAAACCTAAACCTCCACTTTACTTAATTAAAAAAACTTTAAACCGTAAACCCTAAAACCTGAACTCTAAATCTTAAACCCTAAACTGGATTGGTTTGTGGTGGGGAGCTGTTCATTACCTATCCCTCCCTATCTGCTACTTTTTGCTCATTCCTACTATTTTATGTGTAGGCAACTGAGTGGCGGTTTTGCTGACTTTCTTGCTCCTTGCAACTTAATTACTTTTGTCTAAGGTAGGACAACTATTGAGCATCAAATGGCTGCAACCTTCCTTATTGCTGTTACTTTGCTGTTTGTGAATCCCATGTCTACTTTAATATCTCTTTATAGGAACATAATTGTATCATTGCCTCCATTGTTGGTTTTTGGTCTTTAGAGTACCTTGTTCAACAAGTGCTCTTAGATTTCTTTTTGTCTTATTTTGCTGCTAATATCTAGGCTGTTGTTGATCTTTCTTGTTGTTATTTCCCCTCTCTTGGCTTTGATGAGAACATAGATCATGAGTACTCTTACTTTTGCTCTTAATCAATATTTTATCTTTTATAGATAGTTGGATTATTGCTCAAGGGTTTTCTTGTCATCGGTTTTGTGACTGGATTATTGTATCTGCTACTAAGCAACCTGTTATTGAACTTTTTGCTCAGATTATCTCTTATTGGAATGTTTTATGGTGGGGAGTTGCTCTCTACCTTATTTTTATTATCTATTTTTTCACCTTATCGACCCATGTGAAGTTATGGGGTTTCTTGACTTTCTAGTTTCTTGCAGCTTACTTAATTCAACGGGCTGGCAATGTGGTGTTGACTATTTGTTATTTGTAACTTATGGGCTTTGCAGCTAGCCTAAAAACCATTTTGTTTCTTGCCTCTTTGTCTTTTGCCTAGCTTTGTTAGACTAATGCATACCACTGTTAAGATGATCTTAACTAATTCATATTCAAACCTTATCATGCTCTATTTGAATGGGTAGACTTATGTGAGCTTCTTTGTCAATATGATGAACTTCTTGTATTAGTGCTGGGTATTCATTGACATGGTGTATTATATCCGGTCTTATTTCTAGGATGGGAACCCCTTTCTCATTCTGGCTTTTGCTGACTCTCTATCTAACCTCTGTATGGTTTTGATTATATTTGCAGGTACTAAGGATATCAAGACTTTTATCAAATGGATGCAATAGAGGTGCTTCTCTCTTATCCTCTTGTAGGTTTGCTCCAGAGTGTCATGCATTCTCCCATCCTGTAGAGCATTGGCCCTAATCTTCCATTGGCTTATTATGTTAATCAATTTGTATCTTTTGATTGCTTTATTGTTTTTTGTTGCTTTTGGCTATACTTAGATTGGGGGATTTACTCCCTAGGCTGATTATAGCTCTTTGAGCAATAGTTCTGGAGTTTATCCCCTTTAAGGACCTTGTAACCCTCTTTTTGTGGCAATAAAATTCCCCTACATGGGGTTCCCCAAAAAAAAACCCTAAACCTTAATCCCTAAACCCTAAACCCTAAACCTATAACCCTAAATGCTAAACCCCAAAAAACCCTAAACCCTAAACCCTAAAAAAGCCTAAACCCTAAACCTGAAACCTTAAATGAACCTTAAACCCTAAACTCTAAACCCTAAACCCTAAACCCTAAACACTAAAGACCTAAAGACCTAAACCTAAAAATTAAAATACAAATAAAACTCAACTAAAAATAAACCTAGAACTAAACCTAAACTTAAAAGATAAATTATAATAAAAACCTAAACTTAAATAAATAAACCTAAAATAAAAAACAAAACTAAATAAAAATAAGAAAAAAATAATAAAAATAAATAATAAAATAAACTAAAACAAATAAAAAATAAACTAAGTAAACTAAAAAAACCTAAACTTACAGGTTTACTTAATTATTTTTTTTAAAAAAAACAACAAACCCAAAACTATCCCACAAACAACTACAACCCTAAAACCTAAACCTTAAACCCTAAAAGCATAAACCTACTAAACCCTAAACCCTACACCATATACCTTTAAACCCTAAACCCTAAACCCTAAACCCTAACCTAAAACCTAGACTAAACCCCAAATCCTAAACCTAAATCTAAAGTAACTAAATTAAAAAATAAACCTAAACCCTAAACCTAATAAACCAAAACCTAAAACTAATTCCTAAGAATGGGAAGAACCTTGTCAGCAGGAACATGACCATCAACCGGTCTTTGATCTGGGTGGAGGCTAATCACAGAAGGCAATGTGTGGTGGTGGATCGAGGTCTGGTGGAAATGGAGGTGGTGGTTGGAGGCGTGGTTATTGAGGTGGGAGGAGACGGAGCTTACATCTTTGGTGGTGTGAGAGGGAGATAGGATGTGATGGTGGATCCACTGAGGCCGGGGTGGTTGATGGGAACTAGAAAGCGAGGAGCGATCGATCTGTGCTTATGGAACTATGTCTTTACAATAGAGGCAGTTCTAGTTATCTAGGGTTTTTGATTTGCTCTATGTGTGCTCACTTTTTATCTATGTCATCGCTCGTGTCTTAGAATAGTTGGTGTGTTACTTGGTCGATGAAATCGAAAAGAACAAATGTTGAATTTGAATTTTCTATCTATTAAAAAAAACCAAAAACCCTAAACACTAAACTATAACTAAACCTAGACATAATGTCAAAACCCTAAACCCTAAAGCCTAAACCCTAAAAACCCTAAACCCAAATACCCTAAACCCTAAATGTTAAACCCAAACCCTAAACCCTCAAACCCCTAAACCTAAACCCTACCAACCCATAAATTTAAAATCCTAAACTAAACTAAATAAAACATAAAAGTAAAAAAAATAAAAATTTAAACTAAAATAACATAAAATTAAATTAAATAAAACCTAAACTAAAATATAAATCTAAACCTAAACCTAAAGAAGATAAAATAAAATAAAATTAAAATTAAAATAACATAAATAAACCTTAAACTTAACTAAAATAAAAAATCTAAATAAAATAAAACTAAACCTAAAATAAAAATAAAATAAACTTGAAATAAAATAAATAAAAAAACTAAATAAAATCAAACCTAAAAAATAAACCCAATAATAAACCTAAAATATAAAAATAAAAAACCTAAAAAAAAAAACATAAACTTAAATAAATAAATAAACCTAAAGCTAAACATAAACTAAACTAAAATAAATAAACCTAAAACAAAACTTAAACCTAAAGCCTAAATAAAATAAAATAAAAAAAAAAGCTAAACTAAAAATAAAATTAAATTAAAACATAAAACTTAAACCTAAAAATAAAATATAAAACTAAATCTAAAATAAAAATAAAACCTAAACCAAAAAAAAATAAATAAAACTAAATTTAAAAATTAACCTAAAAATAAACTAAAATAAATAAACCTAAATAAAATATAAATAATAATAAAAATCAAATATAAAATAAACTAAATAATTAATAAACCTAAATAAACTAAATAAACCTAAATTAAAATAAAATTAAAACCCTAACCCTACGTGAACCCTACCTGCAACACTAAACCACTAAACCCAAAACCCTACCCACCCTAAACCCTAAACCCATACTCTAAACCCTACCCTAACCCTGATCACTCAACCCTATACTTACACTACACCTAAATCCTAAACTTTAAAACAATAAAAACCTAAACTAAATAAATCCTAAAATTTAAATAATTAAATAAACCTAAAACTAATTGGAATAAAAAATAAAATAAAATAAAATTCTAAAATAAAACTTAAACCTAAACCTAAATCTAAACTTAAACCTAAATGTAAAAATAAAATAAAATAATAAATAAAAGCTAAACTAAAATAAAATAAATAAAAACTTAAACTAAATTAAAAAATAAAATAAACCTAAATAAAATAAAAACTAAACATAAAATAAAAATAAAATAAACCTCAAATAAAATAAAATTAATACAAAATAAAAACCTAAACCTAAAAAATAAAGCTAAAAATAAATAAAAAATAAAACCTAAACCTTAACCTAAGAAAAAACCTAAACCTAAAATAAGTAAAATTAAATAAATCTAAACCTAAACTAAAATAAAATAAGCTAAAATAAATAAAACCTAAACCTAAACCTAAAATAAATTAAACCTAAACCCTAAACTAAATAAAATAAAAGAAACTAAAAGTAAAGCTAAACCTAAACTGAAAAATAAAACCTAAAATAAACTAAAGAAACGTAAAACTTAAACCTAAAATAAATAAAAACAAACCCTAAACATAAAAAAAAATAAAATAAACTAAAAA
Source organism: Cymbidium sinense (assembly GCA_021442155.1). Classification (NCBI taxonomy): domain Eukaryota; kingdom Viridiplantae; phylum Streptophyta; class Magnoliopsida; order Asparagales; family Orchidaceae; genus Cymbidium; species Cymbidium sinense. Next base: position 199,695,183 of record CM038216.1, read on the forward strand.
TAAACATAAACATAAACCTAAACCTAAAATAAACTTAAAATGAAACCTAAACTAAACTAAATAAAAATAAATAATAAACCTAAATAAAAAAAATAAAATAAACTAAAATAAATGAAAGATAAACTAATAAATTAAATAAATCTAAACCTACCAATTTACTTGATTTAGAAACACCCCTAAACATAAACCTAAACCTAAAATAAATAAACTAAACTAAATAAAAATAAAAATAAAAATAAGAAAGAAAATAAACTAAAAATAAAAAAAAATAAACTAAAACTACCTATTTTTAAAATTAAATAAAATTAAAAAAACCCTAAATCTTGGACCCTAAACTACCCACTACCCTAGCCCTAAACCCTAAACCCTAAACCCAAACCCTAAACCCTACACCCACAACCTAAACCTAAACCCTAAACCCACCCCAAAACCCTAAATCCTAAACTGAGTCTAAAACTAAAACTAAATAAATAAAACCTAAAAATAAAATAAGTAACTAAACCTAAACATAAATAAAATAATAAATAAAATAAAATAAAAACCTAAACTAAAAGCATGACCTAAACCTAAACCTAACTATAAAAATAAAATAAAATAAAAAATAAAAACTAAACTAAAATAAAATAAATAAAAACCTAAACTAAACAAAAAAATAAACCTAAAAAATGTAAATATAATAAAAACTAAATGTAAAATAAAAATAAAATAAACCTATAAATAAAATAAAATAAAAACTAAATAAAAACCTAAGCCTAAAAAATAAACCTCAAAACAAATACAAAATAAAACCTAAACCTTAAACTAAAAAAAACCTAAACCAAAAGTAAACAAAATAAAATAAACCTAAACCTAAAATAAACTAACCTAAAAAAATAAAACATAAACCTAAACCTAAAATAAACTACTAAAACCTAATAATAAAATAAAATAAATAAAATTATCCTAAACTAACCTAAAATAAAACCTAAAGAAAACCTAAATAAACCTAAAAAATAAAATAAACCTAAAATTAAAAATAAACCTAAATATATAAAAAAAAAAATAAAATAAACTAAATTAAAAATTATAAACCTAAAAAAATAAACTAAAATAAAACCTAAACTAAAATAATAAATAAACTAAAATAAATAAACTAAATAAATAAAATAAAAATAAAAACTAAAACTTAAACCTACTACTTGCTAAAATCCCCTAAACCCTAAACCCAAATAAACCTTAAACCATAAACCTAAAACTAACCCTAAAAACCTAATCCTAAGCTAAACCTAAACCCTAAACCTAAAATAAACCCTAAAACCCTAAACCTAAACCCTAAATAACCCTAAACTTAAATCCTAAACCCTAAACCTAAAGTATAAACTCTAAACCTAAACCCTAACTACCTAAACCCTAAAATCTCTAAACCTAAATAAACCCTAAAACTATAAAAAACCTAAATAAAACCCTAAACCCTAAACTAACCTAAAATAACCTAACCCTAAAACCTAAACTTAAACAAACTAAAACCTAAACTAAAATATAAATCATAAAACCCTAAACCCTAAACTAAACCCTAAATCTTAACCCTAAACACTAAACCCTAAACCTAAACCTAAAGTAACTTAATAAATAAAAACTAAAACCTAATAAACTTAAACCTAAAACTAAATCACCATCAAAGCTAGACTAGGCAACAGGCATTGGTTATCATAATGGTAAAGAAACTAAACCTAATAAAAGGCCGGAGGAAATGTTACTAGATGGTGGATCAAAATAACTAGAAATAAGAATGACTAAACGCTACTAAACTATGTCTTTATAAGAGATTCTAAATCTATTTTATTATCTAATCATCCCTAAACTAATTACTCTTGAAAATTGAAAAATAATATGAATGCTCATAAAAAACCCTAAACCCTAAATAAAACTTAACCTAATAAAACCTAAACCCTAAACCCTAAACCTAAACCCTATACCCTAAAATAAAACTCTAAACCATAAACCCTAAACCCTAAACCCAAATATAAATAAACCTAAACCCTAAACCCTAAAAAAAACCCTAAACCCTAAAATTTAAACCATAAAAAACCTAAACCTAAACTAAATAAACTAAATAAAAATAAATAAATAAACTAAAATAAAAAAAATAAATAAAATAAAAAACATAAATTAAACCTAAACCTAAAAAAAAATAAAAAATAAAAATAACTAAAATAAAATAAATAAAACTAAATAAAACCAAAAATAAACTAAGAAAACCTAAATAAAATAAAACTAAATAAAATAAAATAAAATAAACCTAAAAAATAAAAACTAAATAAAACCTAAACATAAAAAATAAATAAAATAAAAAAAAAATAAACCTAAACTAAACTAAAATAATCAAAATAAAAAAAAAAAAAATAAAATAAATAAAATAAACCTAAACCTAAACTAAAATAAACTAAACTAAAAATAATAAACCTAAACATAAACCTAAAATAAACTAAACTAAACCTATAAACTAAATAAAATAAAATAAACTATAAACCTAAATAAAATAAACCAAAAATAAACCTAAACCTAAACCTAAAAAAAAAAAAAACCTAAACATAAACCTAAAATAAAAATAAACCTAAACCTAAAAATAAAATAAAATTAAACTAAACTAAAAAATAAAAATAAAACCTAAACCTAAAAAAATAAACTAAAATAAAAACCTAAACTAAAATAAATAAAATATAAAAAAATAAACCTAAAAATAAAAAATAAATAACCTAAACTAAATTAAAATATATAAAATAAACCAAAATAAAAATAATCCCTAAACCCTAAACCTAAAACTAAATAAAAATAAACCCTAAACACTAAACCTAAAATAATAAACCTAAATTTAAACCATAAAACTAAACCCTAAACTAAACCCTAAACTAAACTCTAAACTAAACCAAAACCTAAACTAAAAAACCTAAACCCTAAACTAAATAATAAACCTAAACCCTATCTAAAACCCTAAACCTAAACTATAAATAAAACCCTAAACCCTAAACCTAAAATTAAACCTAAACCTAAAACTATAAAACCTAAACTCTAAAACCTAAAATATAAAACCCTAAATAAACCTAAAAAACCTAAACCCTAAACCAAAAAAAACCTAAACTAAATAAAAAAACCTAATAAAATAAATAAATAAACTAAACCTAAATAAAATAAAATAAATTAAAACCCAAACATAAACATAAAAAATTTAAAAAATAAACTAAAATAAATTAAATAAAACCTAAACTAAACTAAAATAAAATAAACCTATAAAACCTAAAAAAAAAAACTAAACATAAATAATAATAAAATAAACCTAAAATAAAAAAATAAAAACCTAACCTAAAAAAAAATAAAACTAAAATAAAAAAAAATAAACCTAAACCCAAACTAAAAAAATAAACCTAAAATAAAATAAAATAAATAAAATAAAATAAACCTAAACCTACACTAAAAATAAAACTAAACTAAAATAAATAAAACCTAAACCTAAACCTAAAACCTAAAAAAAACCTAAAATAAATTAAATAAAATAAACTAAATAAACCTAAACCTAAACTAAAAATAAACCTAAAATAAATGTAAAATAAAAAAATAAACCTAAACCTAAAAAAAATAAAATAAAACCTAAACCTAAAAAAAACCTAAATAACCCAAAACTTAAACTAACCCTAAACCCTAAACCCTAAAATGCTAAAACCTAAACCTAAACTAAATAAACCTAAAAATAAAAAATAAAACCTAACCAAAAAATAAAATAAAATATAATAAAAACCTAAACTAAAACCTAAACCTAAACCTAAAAAAAAAAAATAAAATAAAAAATTAAAACTAAACTAAAATAAAATAAATAAAAACCTAAACTAAACTAAAATAAAATACCTAAATAAAATAAAATTAACCTAAAATAAAAAAATTAAACTAAACCTAAAAATAAACCAAAAAAATAAACATAAAAAATAATTAAAAAATAAAACCTAAACCTTAAACTAAAATAAAAAAATTAAATAAATAAAACCTAAACCTAACTAAACTAAACTAAAATAAACTAAACCTAAACCTAAACCTAAACTAAATAAACTAAAATAAACTAAAATAAACCTAAACCTAAACTAAAAAAATAAACCTAAAATAAAAAAATAAAACCTAAACTTAAAGAAATATAATAAAAGCCTAAACCTAAACCTAAAATAAGAAATAAAATCTAAACCTAAATAAAAAAATAAAAAATAGAACTCAACTAAAAAATAAACCTAAACCTAAAAAATAAACTAAAATAAAACTTAAAATAAAATAAATAAACCTAAAATAAATAAACTAAACTAAATAAAATAAAAATAAAATAAACTCAAATAAATTAAAATAAACTAAATAAACTAAGACCTTCAGTTTACTTAATTTAAAATAAAAATAAAAAAATAAAAATAGAAAATTAAACCCTAACCCTAAAACTAACCTAACCCTAAACCTAAACCCTAAACCCTAAACCCTAAAACCTAAACCCTAAACCCTAAAATTGTAAAACCCTAAAGACTAAACCCTAAACTTAAACCTAAAACCTACAACCCTAAACCCTAAACCCCAAACACTAAACCCTAAACCATAAACCAACCCTAAACTAACCTAAACCCTAAACTAACCCTAAACCCTAAGAATGGGCGAACCAGATGATAGAACATCACTCAACTAGGCTCACTCTGATCTAGTGGAGGAGGCATGACATTATCAAGTGGTGGTGGGGATCTGAGGTGGTGGAGTATGGTGGTATGGAGGCGTGGAGCGATGGAGGTTACGGTGGTGGTGGTAGAGAGATCGTGATATGATGGTGATCCTGCTACTCAAGAAAAGAACGATCAATCCAATTACTTATGGAACTGTCTTTAAAGAGAAAGTTCTACTTATCTAGGGTTTTGATTTGCTATAGCTCATTTTTATCTATGTCATCTTAGAATACTTGGGATGCTACTTGGTTGATAAAATTGAAAAGAAAAAAATATAAAAATTATTTTCTATTTAAAAAAATAACCAAAATAAACCCTAATAACTTAAACTAAACTAAAACCTAAACCCCAAACCTAAACACTATACCCTAAAACCTCTAAACACTAAATAGTAAACCCTAAATCATAAACCCTAAAGCCTAAACCTAAACCTAAACCCTAAAACCTAAAACCCTAAACCCTAAAACCTAAACCCTAAAAAAACCTAAACCCTAAACCCAACCCTTAACCCTAAACCCTAAACCCTAAACCCTCAAAACCCTAACCCTAAACACTAAACCCTAAACCTTTAATAAAGATGCCATTAGAGTAGATCTAAAGAGTGACCTAATCCTAACATAGTTATGGTAGCTAAGAAAATATGTCTTCAAGAGACTTTCCTTTATTAGAGATTTGAATACTAAACCCTAACCCTAAATCATATTATAATACCAAATATTATAGTATAATTTAGCATCATATATTTGAGCATGTAATGATGTGTTTTTGGATGTTAAAAGATGTTTTGAAATATTTTAGTATATTATGGTATTGTGCCCTATAGTTTATATTAATATAAATCATAAATTTATTGATTTAATAAATCAGATGATGAAATTTGTAAAATTTGAAGTGGGAATTAAGTTGTAGTACCAAAGGTGTGCTATGCCACTTATAGTATAAAAAGTAAGATTTTATGTTCAAAATATATTATATGTTGTATATAGTATAACATCATATATCATAATATATTATTCTGAATTTTAAATTCTTTTAGTATTTTACAATCATGCAAATAAGCCTACACTAGCATTATTGTTTATAAAAAATGTTTATTTAGACTTTAAAATGGTGGAATTTGGCCAAATTCATAATAAGAGCTTGGTATCATAATATTATTATTTCAATTTAAAATATGTAAGATATACTAAAATATATATTTTTTTTATTGTTTAGACTAATTTTGATTTTTTATCTTAAGCAATCCTTGTGATGTGATATGCAATATAATATAATATAACATGTTATAGTGTAATATAATATAGGATGCCATAACATAGTGTATCATCATGCATTATATTGTACAATTATGTATTATTACTTGTTTGTTAGCATATTTTAGTTTCTTATAGTATGATGTAGTAGAGTTTGTATTGGTATAATTCATAAAAATATTGATTTATAGGCTAAGATGATGGGATTTGGCCAAATTTAATGAAAGCTTTAGGAACAATTGGGGTGCTATGGTGTGTCATTTAATCAAAAGAATGGAATTTTGCATCCAAAATAAATGTTCATTTTTCAACCAAATTTTATAAATTTTTTTAAAGTGATTCATTTAAGGTGTAATGTAAGATAATATATTATATGAAAGCATATTAAAATATAATGTACATAACAATATAACTTACATATATATGAATGTGGTGGAGTGTTACTAAATGTTATTGTACATTTTAGTATGTTTTACTTGTTATAATACATCATCAAACTCACAAAAAAATGTTAATTGGTTGAGAGATGGAAGAATTTGGCCAAATTCACACACCAAAAAAGCAACACAAAAAAATATGCTATTTTGTACCATTTCTAATAGAATAATAACAATTTTACATCCAAAATGAACATTATTCATATTTTGAGAAAATTTTGTTATTTTTTCAAGTGATTCTAATGAGGTGTAATGTTAGAAAATATATTATATTACAACAAATTATAATATAACATCATATATTATAATATAATATAGTGTGTAATTTACACTATAATATGTTTAGCATGCTATTGTATAGTTAGTTTGAGCTTGCACCTCACAAATCATAAAATGTTGATTACAATAAGGTTGAGATTTGAATGAATACATTGTTAGGCTTTGGTTAAAGTATTAAAGGTGTGCATAAGAGAAGAAATAAGATTTGGTGAGAATTCCATGTTAAGGACATGGAGGGAGATCCACTATGGGATCACACATGCATTGGAGATGACATGTGAGGGATCTATGTTGAGGGTGTAGAAGAAAAAAATTTGTTGGGTATAATGTTTCAATTTGATTTGATTATATGACTTGTGGAAAGAAGATCCATTGGGGAAAAGAATCTATAATCCTCCATGGATTAAGATGAAATGAATTTAATTTGTTTTGTTTTAATTGATGGAGGCATATCTAGAGATGGCTCGACATGGGATCGGTACATGAACCTTCCATTGGGAAGCAGTTTGAGCTATCTGTTGGGGATTGGGATTTGAGTTTGATATCATTAATTTATTTGGGATGTATCCACCGGGAATAAGATTTTGGGATTTCTTTGATTTAGACTCTATTGAGTTGGTTTAATTTGGCTCCACCTGAGAGGTTGGTTTTGAATTTGATTTTTTTCTTAATTTATTTATATATGATTTAGCTCCACCAAGGAGAAGGTGATTTAACCCAAGGAAAATAAAATTTTAATTTAATATAATGTATGGACCATTGGACAATCGAGAAGCTATATAACTGCCCTCCAAGTTTACAAATCCAAATGATAGTATACATTGTGGAGAGCCAACCCAAGGGGTTGCCTTTCACAATGCAAAAGAAGGCATAGAAGGACTTACATCTTTCAAAGCGAGGAACAACATTGGGTGACCTATGGATAAAAAAAAGTGAATCAACCTAGGATGACTAAGTGAATGGGGGACTTATGTCAACTCAAAGTAGTCTGGAAGAACTTTATCATAATTTCATGTGGTTTGATATGGTTTGTTTGGTTTAGTTTGATTTTGAATTGAGGGCATATCCACCTGGGATGTGAGCTCGGTCAAATTTAAAAGATTTAATTTATGGACCATGCCAGTGTCTGATGGACCCACTGAGAAGGGGCTATATCAGACTTATCCTATCTCAAATTTACAAATCCAAATGGATAGTCTAATGGCTATGGGGTAGAGCTAGCCAACCTAAGGGTTTTTCGCAGTAAATGACTGAGTTAGAAGAAGGCATAGCACTTACATCTTCTAAATGAGGGAAAACAACTGGGACCTTTAGCATAACAAATCAATCTAACTTGGGGACTACAGTGAATGTGGGACTTATATCAACTCAAGAGTAGAGATTCTATAGGAGATTTGTGACTCCAAACATAGATGTCTTTGAGAAAAGTACTAATATTGCTATCCTCAAGATAAGTGAATATATATTTGTTTATATGTTCATGGACCCTATGGTGTAGGGACCAGAGAAGGAGCTATGTCAGCCTTGACCTATCTCAGATTTACTGGACCATGGGAGAATTTACACATCCATAGAACAGATTCTCCAAACACATATGTTGTTAATATGAAAGGTAAACTGTCCAATCCGATAGTAACCCGGGTAGTGTCTAAATGGGAATGTGAAGGATATGATCCAAAATAGTGCCCACAGGGAGGTGCTAGGGGCATCTTCCCTAAAAGAAAAAGCTTATAGGTGTAATGGCCAACTTAGAAAGCATAGACTTACATCCGCCATGAGTGTGTATCCTAAGGTGCAAGAACCAACCAACATGGTGTATCCAACATGAGAGGGTGTATCTATCAAGATAGAGAACCAACCAACCTAATGTGCCCATCGATGTCCAACGATCAATCTAGAAAGAAAGCCTGTAGGCTTACAACTTTTCAAGAAGAACTCATCATCGAGATAGTGTATCATCGATTTATAAATATATGACTAGTAACTAATAAGCACTTGAAGGATAAGAGACTTGAAGCCTGAGGAAAGAGCGCCAGAGGACTTATCCTAAACCTCAAATATACTTGACACGTAGAAGGATAATCCAAGAAGAAAGCATAGTAGACCACATCTTCTTAAACAAAGCCAACATAAGGTAGTTTAACATGCATGGGCCACCAAACTAACAAGTGCTTGTCAATGCAATGGCCAAATAAAGAAGAAAAAAATGTACTTACATCCTCCAAAGTAAGACCACTAGTGACACTAGTAGAAGCCACCGACCTAGAGAAACAATGAGAGTGCCACTTGGTGTATCTCAACTTAGTAGCTGCACATAAAGGATATGTGTTTTATTTTATATGTTTTTGTGTGTATTTATTTGTGTCCATAAAGGATAGACGCCGCTCCCGTTCCTTACACCTACCTAAACACATCATGGTGGATTCAAAAAATAAGAATACTTTCAATATGGAAGAGATTGAATTCAAATGGTATTTTCATTGATGATAATTATTTTCAAACATGATTTATAATATTTCTTCAAGAGCCCAATGGTTGGAAGCAGAGTTCCCTCATGATTAATAAGTTGATAAGATCTCCATTTTCTATGGAAAAAAAGGGCCATCCCAAGTGGGTTCAAACTTGCCTCCCATCACATGCAATACACCTTAAAATAAGCTCTCACTTGAAAAGCTCTAGAACCAACCAACTATGTGAACTTGAATCATTTTAGCATTGTACAACTCAAGGTTTTAGCATGCCCATTTCTTTCTCCAAACCTTGAGATCTTCTAACCATAACTGCTGCTCTACTTTATTGATCTACCCCAACCATCCTTAGTGATGGGAGTTGACTTAATGGTAGAACCCTTTACATACACTAGAGAAAGAGTAGACCGAGTTGGAGTTCTATGTCGTGCTGTAGCCCACAAGGCATGAACTAACCACTCATGGCATTGCCATTATTGTGAGTGTCTTTATAATTTTGACGAGAGTTTTATTGAACTCTCTCAAGTGGTTTTCCCTCGGTAGTTTTTGATGAATATCTCCAATCTATGCTATTTTGACCTTTATTGATATGGACTCATCTTCCCATGCCAACTCCTTGGCATATGCTACAACATCTCTCCTTAAAGAATCTTATAACTAGCAACCTTTGGGGCCAACAACTCTATGGTGTACTTATTGTAGTGATGGAGCTTAGCTTTATAACCAGGGATGCAGAATTTAGTTGATAACTAGCTAAGAATCAAGATGTTGATGTTCTGATGCTTAGAGTAAGATAACTCCATCGCAATCGAGCCTTATTTTCAGCTTCATTGTTGGTGCAAGGATTGGACAGATGATATGAGAATCTCATCACATCACGGTCCAGAGTTAAGAGAACTATCCTTACCCTTTCCATTCTTCTCTTTAAGAGGAAGCTACACCATCAAAGTACATCTCCAAGTGGTGAATGCTAGTATCCCCAAAGTTCATGAATTATTCATCGGGGAGATCATCACTAAGCTGAGAGTTAGTAGGAAGTGGGTGTGTTGCTAAAAAATTTTCTAGCAGTTATCCTTTCACTATAAAGAGAGGTAATGTCAAACAAGAGGATCATCGACCATCAAGCAACCATCCAAAACATCAACCGATCATGAGATACTAATGGATTGATCCTAGAGATTAAGTTCACCTTATGAGGAAGCATGTAGTGTTGTAGCTTTTGGGATGCAAAGATTAAACCTAAAAATGCTTCTCAATGGATGGATAATTTCATGGATTATGATGGTCGAGGTAGTAGAGTGCCTTTTCTTTGCCTTCATCATTGGCTTGGGCCAACAAAGCACCAAGGAGTCATCTAATGGTAGTGTATAAGGGCTTGCCCGTGATAAGGGCTGCTAGAATCAAGACATCATTGCTTGATGTCTTCAAGGCATGCTCACACTTATCATCTCACTTGAACTTGGCATCTTTTTTAACAAGTACTGAGAATAGCTGACATCTTCATGATAAATTGGATAGAAAGAATCATAGATACACTAACCATCCTCAAAATGATCCGAGTTGAGTTTAACTTTTAAGGGGTGATAATTCTAATATCACCTTGATCTTCTCTCGATTTTGATTTGTGACAATAAACCAAAGGAATTTTCTAAAGCTACTAAATGCACACTTTGGATTCATTTTGAGGTTAAATGGTCTTAACTATTCAAAACTTTTCAAGTCAAAGAGATGGTCTTTTTTTTCTACTATTCACGAGATCATCAACATAGCACTCACTTGATGATGCATGAGTTCATCAAAGATTTGTCATTCAATCGGTATGTTGCATTGACATTTTTAAGGCTGAAAGGCATGACCTTATTGCAATAGATTTCGCTGTTTCATCGCCATCTTTATTTAGTTATATCCAGATGAGCCATCCATGAAAGAGAAGACACAGATGAGGCAATGTCCACCATCAGATTGGTAGTGGAAATTCATCTTTGACATGCCTTATTTAAATTCATAAAATTGACACATATGTGAATTTGGCCATTCTTTTTCTTAATTGGGATGACGTTGGCTAACATGGTAGGGTATTTTTCTTCCCGAATGAAGCCAACATCAATCAATTTCTTGACTTCATAAATGACCTGTTATTCTATGTCTAATCGCATGCGTCTAGGAGCTTGCTTGATAGGGATAGCATTAGGCTCTATTACTAGTTTATGGACCACTACATCAAGAGCCAATCTAGGCATCTTTTCATAACTCCATGCAAATCTATCTTAAACTAAATTAATAGCCTAACGTCATTGGTTTCAATTTCATTTAATTAAGAACCAATGTATGTCGGGTGGATCTTCTTCGCCTAAATTGATTTCTGCTCATCGATTGTTGATCTCTCTTCTTTGAACTCTGTGTGCATCTTTGATTCAAAATCATCTAGATCATCAAGTTTCTAAGACAGCCTCATATGAGTTAATGTGATTTGAAAAGAACCTATTAGATTCCAAATCATTTGTGATGACTAAGTAGTAATCATTATCATCAATTGGATCCACAGTACTGAATTCTAGTCTCGATCTTGGTTGAGAGCTTTTGCATTTGTTCCTCCATATTCTTTCAAAGTAGTTTGACCTATGCTTTAACCAAGTATGTGGGATTAACCCTTTCTTGCTAAATTATGAACATAAGGCAAGTAAAATCAAAAGGTAATTCTATTAAATCTTTATATGAATCATCCTCTCTACATCAACTTCTTGACTTGAGGATGATGCTCCTAAAGAACCTCCAGTCTTCACACTGGATGACTTGGGGCTTCCTTAACTACCAAACCCTAGCTTTTGAGGAAAGTGGGGTTATAGCTAAGGTTCCCAATGATGCCTAACTTTCACATATAGACTTGGATACACTTATGCTTTGCTTTGAGCCTGGTCTTCATCGCTATGCTCAAGTGTCACCTCCAAAGGAATCTACCGAGAAGAGTGGTTAGTGTGCTAACCATATAAGACTCATCTTATAAACTAGATTCTAAGTCTATATGGATATAGTGTACCTAGTATTTGGGACATATCTTCTATTGGCCAAGGAGGTTTTCCACCCCTAGCCTCTCTAAACTACCTCTTCCTCTTCCTCCGGTGGAGGTCAGTCATCCCCATACAATGGAAATAACGATGGGTTGAATCTAATGTCGCTCCACTTCCTCCTCCAAGTCTATTTTCGCCACTTTTATTTTTCTTTTTCATTTTCTTTTTTCTTTTTCTTTCTTTTTCTTTTCTTTTTCTTTTTTCTTTATTTTTAAACTTTGGCCAAGTTCATGAGAATAGACTTGTTGTTTTGAGGGAGGTAGTGTTGTACATCCTCATATGCGACCTCCCGAACTATAAATGGCTTGAGATCTCTTTTCACACAATAGATGATCCCACCTTCACAAACTTCATGATGTAGAGAGAATGAAACTATGTTGTTCTCATGTATCCATGGTCTCCCAGGAAAAGCGTGAAAAGATGTATCCGAGTCTACAATGTGAAACTTTGCTTCAGTCTTCCAATCATCTATCTCCAAGGGAAACACTATGGAGCCAAAGGCCTGTTGACCTCACTTTTAGAGTGCAGATTCAATCTTTCCATCTTAGACTTAGGAGTCTTCTATACACTAAGGCTTTCCTAGTCATAAGACACTTCTAAAAATTAGGAAAACACCTAACCTAAGCCTTAAAACTTAGAGTTAACCATAGGATTAGTTATGCCTGGATTAAGATAATCAACCTACCCTAACCCAAATCCAATCCATGTGCACCTTCTCAAACCAAACCTCAAGTTCAATTCAAACATCAAATTCAAATCCAAATTCAAACCCAAATTCCAAAACCAAATGATTGAAGCCCATGATCAAATCCAAACTTGAAACCCTTCCTAAGCCATATGATCTATCCCATGGACTTACCAAAATTTTAATCCAAATCAATCCAAAATCAATTGATTTTTCATAATCAATTTATATCTTCAATCATCTTCCTAAATATAAATCAAATGTACATTCAAATGATCAAAACTAAATCAAACTAAATCAAATTAAATCAAAACCCTTCCTAAGCCATATGACCTATCCCATGGACTTAGCTAAATATTAATCCAAATCAAGTCAAACTTAATTGATTTTCTCACAAATCAATCATATTTTCAATCATCTTCACAAATTTAAATGAAATATACATTTAAATCATCAAAACTAAATCCAAATCAAAATCCAAACCTAAGCCACATGACCCACAACTCTATAGACTTAGCCAAATTCCTTCATTCCAAAACAAAAATTCAATTGATTTTCTCATGAATCAATCATACCTTCAATCATATTCATAAATATAAATGAAATCTACAATCATCAAGCCAAACCAAAATCAACCCAAGTCAAACCCAACTTAACCCTTTTACTTGAAATGTTCAAAGAAATGACAAATGAACCAAAAACCATTTGAAACCCATAATTGCAATTGAATTTATATATCAATCCCAAATCCATATAAACTCAACTAAATCAAACTCAACCCAAAATTAAGCCAACTAAACCCAATTGGTCCACTTGACCCAAAGTCACCAAATTTGACCTATTTGAGCTAAGTTCTAATCCTACCCAAATTGATTGAACCAAGCCCATCAAAAACATCATTATTATTGATCACCCTAGTTGATCAATTTTCACCAATTCAAACCAAGTCAACTTGGTCATTTGACCAAGTCAAACCCTTAACCCATATGAACCCAAACTAGCCAAATTGCAACCTAAGCCAAATCTCTTGAAACCAATGATTCATACCAAATCAAAAATCAATATTTGAATATGACTTGACCTTCAATTGAGTCAAACCAAACCCCTCTCTTGACTCAAGTTGACCCAAATTGACTTAAAAGACCAAATTAGGTCAAATCAAAATATAAACCAAATTATTTATAATCAATGGCTCAAGTTCATTCCAAATTGATTGCTGAATTTGACCAAAGCCATGATTGGACCCAATTGAACCCAATTGAGCTACTTAGCCCAAATTGAGCAATGATTCAAGTTGGCCTAAATCAAAACCAAATCCAAATTAATTGAAACCAAAGCCTACAATCATCTTCAATTGTTAACTAAACCAAAACCAACACCAAACCCAAGCTAATTTGGCCAATTTGGTCAAATTGGTTAACTTAACCCATTCGACCCAAATGAATTCAAATGAGCCAAAATCAAATCTAAGCCAAAATAAACCAAACCAATTGAACTAGAACATCCCAAATGATCATATGAACTTGGATTAACCCTTGGTTTGACCCAATTTAACCAATTATTCAACTTGATCCAACCTAACCTAATTTGACCTAAATGAGTCAAATTGAGCCAAAACTAACCAAATTGACTCCAATTGACTTGAAATTTGGGCTAAGCCACTTTTGGCTCATTTCAAATCTGTCCAAATCAAATCCAATGCCAAATGATCATTTTACCATTAGGTTAAAGGCATCACATGAGAGAAATCATCGATGTAAGTGGTCATTTCCATTCTTTGGCCACTTGGTACTCTTCCAATGGTCCACCTAGGCACCTAGGACACTGCCCAAGCTAACCCAATCGATGGTTTGGTTGACCATGACCCATGGGAGGTGAAATCACCTCACCCTCCACATTGGAGAATTTAAAACCCATAGGACACCCATGATTCCTTCTTGGAAACCACCTCCACACCTTCAACCAACCAAGCTGAGCCAACTCACCTCCTCCCTACCACCCACAACTCACTGACTTGGCCAGATAACCATTAGAAGCCAAACCTAATCCCACCATCCGATCAAGATGAAGGGGGGTATACACCCCCTTGTTTCCACTCAAACACAAAAAATCATTTGACCCATAACTACTCAAGATGAGCCATTATAGCAATTCCTTAAGCTCCCAAGCTCATTCCTCGATCAGAAAATACCATTATCATCCATCCATAAATAGGACACTCCCATTTCCAACCTAACTTCACCATTTCTCCATCAAACTCAAATTAACTTTGCAAGCACCTTCCCTAGGCCTCATCGAAAAGAAGTAATCTCCCAAGCTTCCAAGCACGGAGGGACTTGATCAAAGCAGCTCCAAATCATCATCATGGCTCTGAGTTAACATCAGAGGATCTAATTCGCTCAAGGGCTTCATCTCCACTAGATGAAGCTTCTACAATCATTTGAGCCACCGATCTTGAGCTCTGATGAGGTATGCATCCAAAATAGATCCTTAGGAAAAATTAGGTTGGAGCTTTTCAAAAAAATCTTGCATCTTATGTGATCTTGACACTTAGATCCCCTCTGATTGATGTCGTGAAGGTGTGGGATCCTATTGGAGTTGATCTAAGCTCGAGGAAGCTCAAATCAAGTGAGCAATGGCGGACGAGCTCCATTCTCCTTCACTCACGTGATGTTAGATTACACATTGTCCATTCCTCATGATCAAAATGGATAGTCATGTTTAGATCCGCTAGATCGATCTGATTTAATATTATTAAGCTATGGGATTAATCATAGCCATTCAATCTTAGATCAGATGATGGACATATGCCGCCACATAGGCCAGCGATAAGTTTTAAGTAGCAAATCACATAGTGCCATGTGGAAAGCACGCCAACGTGCACATGGTGCCAATAGGATTTTAATTATGCTTAATTAATCATTTTAATGGCTAAAACTTCAAAAATCATAAAAGTCATAGAATAAAAAAATGCAAATAAATACTCATTTTAAAGGTATTTCAAAGGAGAATTAATTAAAAATAATCTTAACTAATTTTGAATAGTAATTAAGGTTTAATTAAAGTTTAATTACAAAATTAATTAGCTTAATTACTCCTTAATTACTTGAGCAATTAATCCCAAATTTTATTGGTTAATTTAATGGGATGACCTCTGCCACCCATGATTTTCTTGAGATTTATTGCTCACTTAATTAGGAAAATTGACTAATTAAACCTTAACTACTCTTTGTTAATTAATGATTAATTAATCCCATGAACAGTAATAAATTGGTTAATTAAGTTTATTAATCATTGTTCAATAGTAACCAAGGAATAGGTTGGGACCCCTTTCCCTAAGATCATTTCTCCCTTTTTTAAAATAAAATTAATAAAGATTTAACTAATTAATTAAATCACTTAATCAAATTGAAATCAAAATCACATCACTCAATTAATTAAAAGCATGTAGTTCTTTAGGTGTTTAATAACCTAAAGAGTTTAATGAAATTATGGTTAGTCCACATGTGTGAAAACCATAAGAGTAATTAATTAAGTCCTTAATCTAATTAACTATTAATCATGAGCCAATTGCATTAGACCCCTTTTATTTCCTAAGATCAAAGTTTATTTTCCATGCATATCATATTGGCTCATAATTTTGTTAATTACTTTAAGGTTTATAGGTTTAGCATAATTAATTCAATCTAAAGTTTCAACTTAACCCACAAAATCAACTTAATTACATTTCTTTAAATTAAATAATATCACTAATGTGGGAATGGGTTTAAAACAAGTGATGATTTCTATTCTCCTCTTTAAATCAAATCAAATCCAAAACTTAATAATTTAAGAAGCTTTGGTTTGTTTAAATAATCTTATTTGATTTGATTGTCCTTAAGAACTAGTTTGGTTGAATGAATCATATGCTTATATTTGAATGAATCACATGCTTAACAACTAGTTTGGCTGAATGAATCACATAATGTTTACGAATGTTGAGTTCTCTTTCCTCTATTTATGTGTTGATTTATATAATATTGAATGTGTCTTGACATCCCGGGAACACGAGGCTTTAGCTTGCACCAAGGAGGTCATTTTATTACCTCACTTCCCTAGTTTAACAACGGTATGTACTCATTTGATTTCATTCTTATGTATTTTAACATTTGAATTTGAGTAGAAATTTAATTAATATATATAAATGATTCAATCAAATAAAAATATACAATCTTTGCATGGTTTTCTTTCATTTATGTATACATCCATGTGTGTCCAAGAGAAGCAAGTATATAGTCTAGACATACCGAGAACTTTATTTAGCTAAGGAGGTCATTTGATTTTCTCTAGTTTAACAATGATGCATACTTTCCTATATCTTTTTTCATGTATATGTATATGTGATTAGTGAATGAAAATACCATTTTACATTAAAATGCATGCATTCATAATTGACTAAGTGGTTGAATTAATTAGCTATGAATTAAAAGCTTACTTTTATGTTCATGTATATGAATTTACATATGTTTGAATACAAATGAGTATATACCGACATCCAGAATGAGGCTTTAGCTAGCTCCAAGGAGGTCATTTGATTACCTCACTTCCCCTGGTTTAACAATGGCACATGCCTATCTAATTTCATTCTTATGTCATTTTGTATAAGAATTTGATAAAGTTTTAAATTAATATGTTTAAATAATTTAGTCAAATAAAATATAAATTCTAAATATACACATACATTCATCTTTTAAGTGTGCTAAAATATGTTACATGTATAGATACAATTAGGATTAAATCATATGCATGTTACATGTGATGGAAAGGAATTATTTAATATATGTCATGTGGTAATAATTCAATTAAATTAATCTTAAGATGCCTTTAATTTTGAATAGGATTATTTAAAGTGAACCTTAACTTTGGATTAATTAAATCATTTAATAGGCCATTCACTAAAAAGAACTAAATCAAATTAATATACTTTAGAGAATGACTTAAGTAGGGATGAAATAGGCAATCTTTTTCCTCTCTTTATAACACTTAGTTGCTAAGTGTAATAAAATGAAACAAAAGAAAACACAAATTAAAATTCTCAAATCAATTAAATTACTTTATGTAAATTGAAACCTTCTTCACATAGAAAATACAACACTATTGCCTTACAAGACTTACCACACAAGCCTTAATACACACATTAGAATTAAGTCACCACTCCTAACTCTAAGTTAGATGGTGTATGATGTGATGTATGATTTTTTTATGATGCATTATTTTAGATTGTATGTTGTGTATGCTTCATAGATTAGATGATAGGCCAATATTAGTAATCATATAGGGATTATGCTTAATGGATGCTTAAAATAAAATGAATGCTCTTTTGTTGGTTTCTTAAATCATGCATACAAGTTAGATGTGGGCTTAGTTACCATGTGTGCTAAGTCCAAAATTATAAATACAATTGCTTGGGATTATGTCTATATTTAGCTAACCTCCACTTTTGTGTGTGTAGTTAGATTTACTTTTCATACATAAATGTAGGGAGTGTGTTTAGGACTTTAGTCTCTTTCTAATTAAATAACTACCCCAACTATCTTGCAATTCATAAGACCACTACATGGTTTTAAAATCATAGGAGGAGTTAGACCACTCACAGTTATAAGTAACTGGACAATTTATTCTCTTATATGGAGGTAAACCCATATGTCCACCTGTCACTTAGATTTAGTGTTTAGCTTGTACTAAAGCTCTCTAGATTTAGGATCTAAGATAGCTATTTCTTTCGAGCTATGAGCATAAATCCTCACCTCTTAGGCATTCCCACAACCTTGTGTTAGTGGATTATAAGCCCTAGTAATTTAATTAAATTTCAACTCAAAACAAATAAATCTCTTCAACTTCAAAATTATAGAAAAACCATAAGATAGATTGGAATGCTCAATAGGCTTCCTAGTATCATGAGCATTTCTTACTTATTTCATTTAGACTCCAAAAATAAGTCTTCTCCTTGTACTTTCCCAATTGATTTTCCAAATACAACCAATCTTTAATAGTCTAACCTTGAAATCTTGGAGATGTCTAGTATTCTTAGAAATTTCATTTCCTAAGATGAAACTAACTATGGAGGCTTGCCTCAAAGTGAACTTAAGAACTTGGTTTAATATAAACCCTACTTTATTCATCCATGTAAAGTGGGGAAAAATCTACATTCAAAGATCCATCATGCCTTAAGAGTCCTTTTTTATTAGTCCATCAGGGTGATGCCTCTATCTTGAGATAGTACATCATACCTCAATGTTGTACATCACCTCAAAAGTATCCCCCATGATCTAATGTGTGGTGTCCCTCCACAAAAAAAATAAATGCCACAATGCCCTCTCCTTGTTCATTGAATCCTCTCAACATCATCCTTTCTAGAGTTGATTCTTAAGTATAGTTTTTTAGACTCATAATGTTGATTGATACACCAGGTCAACTAAACCATGGATAGCCTATATTTGCCAACATCCACTAATGTAAAGAGGTGGTTGTACATCACTAGAGTAAGTCTCAAATGTAACTTCTAAGATGTCCTTCGAGTGGCAAGCCTCCTTTAGTAATGCAAAGCTAAGCATATTTCTAGATCAAGTGACACCTTGATTAAAGATTCCCTTTGGAAAGACAAGAGCATCATATGCTTAACTTAGGTGGAAACTTTCTGAGCTGGACATTGTAATCGACTTGGCTTGGTCCTCCATAAGCATATCCATCTGGAGCATCCTATGGAGGGGCTATCCTTGAACCAATGACCGCTACTTCTTATCTTGGTGCTACCTAGAGGTAGAACTTTCCACCAGAAACTTCTGGAATGATGAGCTTGTGGAAAGTTCTACCTTCTCATCGGCATACCTACAGCCTTCTCCTATGGGATCTCGAGAGTCTGACTCAAATCTCAAGAGGTGAACCATTAACTCAGAAGGATAGTCCAACTTTGAATCAAAAGAAAGAATAGGAACTAGAGGTATTATTTTTATTTATACTGAGACCTTCAATAGGAATAAAATCAAGAGCATGTAGCCAATATATAAGTAGAATCGCCTTGCCATTAATCTTTTGGGTGGAGGTACATGATAGATCAAATAAAATAAGCAAAGGAATTTAGTGCCCTTATTTGCGATACAATGCTCTTATGAAGAGGAGCTAGTAGAAGAGATGGTAAACTGGAAGAACTGACTTGATTCGCTACTAGACTATCCTGAGGTGAGCTGTCTGAGTCAATCCTCCCCCCGAAGCTATCCAAACAAACCTTCCTTGGTGTTGAGCTATTTCGTGCACCCTAAACCCAAAACCCATAAATACTAAACCCTAAACCCTAAACCATAAACCTAAACCCTAAAAAAGACCATAAACCTAAACCATAAACCCAAACCTTAAACGCTAAACTAATCCTCAACCCTAAACCCTAAAAAGCTAAAAACCTAAACCTAAACTAAATAAAAAATAAAAATAAAATAAAATAATAACCTAAACTGAAATAAAATAAAAAAACATAAACTAAAATAAATAAACTTAACTAAATAAAATTATAAAAATAAAACTAATTAAAAATAAAAAAGTAAAATAAACTAAAATAAATAAAAAATAAACTAAATAAAGTAAATAAACCTAAACCTACCAGTTTACTTAATTTTAAAAAAAAACCTTAATTTCTAAACCCTAAACCCCTACACCCTAATCCTAAACCCTAAACCCTATTCCCTAAACCCTAAAGTCTAAACCCTAAAAAACCCTAAATAATAAACCCTAAAACCTAAACACTAAACCCTAAAAGCATAAACCCAAACACCCTGAACCCTAAATCCTAAACCCTAAACCCTAAACCCTTAACTCTAACCCTTAACCCTAAACCCTAAACTAAAACCCTAAATCCTAAAACCCTAAACCCTAAAACCTAAACCATAAACCCTAAAACCTAAAAACTTAAAATGTAAACAAAATAAACCTAAAAAATAAAATATATATAAAAAACTAAACTAAATAAAATAAAAAAATAAAATAAAATAAAACCTAAACTAAAACCTAAACCTAAACTTAAAATAATATAAAATAAACTAATAAAATAAAGTAAAATAAAATAAATAAAACCTAAACTAAACTAAAAATAAAATAAACCAAAAAAATAAATCTAACTAAAATAAAACTAAAAATAAAATAAAAAATAAAACTAAAAAAACAAAAAACCTAACAAATATACCTAAAAATAAATAAAAACAAAACTTAAAACCTAAACTAAATAAACCTAAACCTAAAATAAAATAAAATAAACAAAATAAATAAACTTAGATGTAATTAAGATAAAACTAAACTAAAATAAATAAAAGCACAAACTAAATAAAATAAATAGAAAGCAAATAAAACAAATAAAAATAAAATAAAAAAAGAATAAATGAAAACCTAAACTAAAAAATAAAATTTATAAATAAACCTAAAATAATAAACCTTAAAAAAAAAATAAAATAAAACCTAAACCTAAACTAAACAAAAAATAAAACCTAAACTTAAAAAAAATAAAAAAAATAAAAGTCAACTAAAAAATAAACCTAAACTTGAAAAATAAACAAAAATAAAAACCTAAACTAAAATAACTAAAAAAAATTAAATTAAATTAAATAAATATAAAAAATAAACCTTAATAGAAATAAAAAATAAAATAAACTGAAATAAATAAAAAATAAACTAAATAAACCTAAACTACTTAATTTTTTTTTAAAAAAAAACATAAACCCTAATCCTAAACCCTAAACCCTAAACCCTAAGCCTACAACCCTAAATCCTAAACCCTAAAAACCCATAAATCCTAAACCCTAAAGACTAACCTTAAACCCCAAACCCTGAAAGCATAAACCCTAAAACCCTAAACCCTAAACCTTAAACACTAAACCTTAAACCCAAAACCCTAAACCCTAAATCCTAAACCCTAAACCCTAACCCTAAACTCTAAACCCTAAACCCTAAACCCTGAACCCTAAGCCTAAACCTAAAGTAACTAAATAAATTAAAAAATAAATCTAAACCCTAAAACCTAATAAACTTAAACCTAAACCTAAACCCTAAGAATGGGCAGAACCTTGACGGTAAGAACATCACTGTTAAGTAGACTCAGTCTAGATCTAGGAGTGGAGGTAAAGGCTTATACAGTGATTATCATAGTGATGGTGGGGGATCTAGAGATTCTAGTGGATATGGAGGTGGGGTTAGACCAGTGGTGGTTATGGAGGAGGGAGGAGCGACAGAGGCTACAACCATGGGGGTGACAGAGAGAGAGATCGAGGATATGATGGTAGATCCCACTACTTGAGAGAGGCCGTGGTGGTTATGGGAACTGAGAATGGCGGATGATATGTTGCTTATGGAATTGTGTCTTTAAGAGATGGTTCTAGTATCTAAGGTTTTGATTTGCTCTATGCATGCTCATTTTTTTTATGTCATCACTGTGCCTCGAAAACTTGGTGTGTTACTTGGTTGATGAAATTGAAAATAAGAGATGTTGAATCAATTTGTTCTCTAAAAAAATAGCAAAATCCTAAACCCTAAACTAAACCCTAAACCTAAAACCAAAACCCTAAACCCCTAAACCTTAAACCCTAAAAACACTAAATCCTAAACCCTAAACATTAAACCCTAAAACCCTATACCATAAACCCTAAACCATAAAACCTAAACCCTAAATCCTAAACCCAAAAGAAAAACCCTAAACCCTAAAAAGCTAAAAACCAAAACCCAAACTTATAGAACCTAAAAATAAAATAAATAAAAAACCTAAACCAAAATAAAATAATAAAATAAAATAAAATAAAAACATAAACTAAACCCTAAACCAAAACCTAAACCTAAAAAAGAAAATAAAAAAATAAACAACTAAACAAAAATAATATAAATAAAAAATATAAACTAAACTAAAAAAAATGAAAACCTAAATATAATAAAAACTACATTAAATAAAAATAAAATAAACATAAAATAAAATAAAATAAAAATATATAAAAACCTAAACCTAAAAAAAATCATAAAAATAAAATCTAAAATAAATAAAAAAAATAAAACCTAAACCCTAAACTAACAAAAAGAAACCTAAACCTAAAATAAAATAAAATATAACTGATCCTAAAGAAAAATAAATTAAACTAAAATAAATAAAACCTAAACCTAAAATAAACTAAACCTAAACCTAAACTTAAACAAAATAAAATAAAATAAACTAAAAATTAACCTAAACTTAAACTATAAAATAAAACTAATAAATAAACCTAAAATAAAAACCTAAAAGCTAAAACTAATAAAATAAAATAAAAACCTAAACCTAAACCAAAAAAATTAAAAATAAAACCTAAACCTAAAAATTAAAAAAAAATAAAATTGAACTATAAAATAAATTAAAATAAAAAACCTAACCTAAAATAAATAAATATAAAATAAATAAACCTAAAATAAATAAGCTAAATTAAATAAAAATAAAAATAAACAAAAATAAAAATAAATATAAAATAAACTAAATAAACCTAAACCTATTGGTTTACTTAATTTAAAAATAAAAAGAAAAACTATAAACCCTAAAAAAAAACCCTAAACCCTCCTAAAAACCCTAAAACCCTAAACCCTAAACCAAAACTAAACCCCTAAGAATGGTAACCTTGAAGACAAGAACATCACCGTCAGCTAGGCTTAGTCTAGACCTTGCGGGTTGAGGCAAAGGGGAAGGCTACGGTTATCGCTATGGTTGTGGGCGATCTGAAGGTGCTGATGGATATGGAGGTGGTTAAAGAAGTGGTGGTTATGGAGGCGGGAAGAGTGACGAAGGTTACACCTATGGTTGTAGCTGAGGGAGAGATCAGGGATATGATGGTGGATCCTGCTACTCTAGAGGCCAAGCTAGTTCTGATGGGAACTAGAGAAATTCAAGAACGACCGATCCAATCTACTACTTATGGAATTGTGTCTTTACTGTATAGGCAGTTCTAGTTATTTAGGGTTTTTGATTTGTTCTATGTGTGCTCAATTTTAATCTATGTCGTCGCTTGTGTCTTAGAAAACTTGGTGTGTTACTTGGTTGATGAAATCAAAAAGAAGAAATGTTGAATCTGAATTTGTTCTCTATTAAAAAAAACCAAAAACCCTAAACCCTAAACTAAAACCTAAGCCCTTAACCTAAAACCTAACCCTAAACCCTAAATCCTAAATCCTAAACCCTAAGCCTAAAATCCTAAAACCCGAAACACTAAACCTTAAACCCTAAAACCTAAACCCTAAACCTGAAAAAAACCTAAACTGTAACCCTAAAAAGCCCAAAACCTAAACCTAAACTAAATAAAACCTACAAATAGAATAAATAAAAAATAATATAAATTAAAAACGAAATAAAATAACTTAGCTCAAATAGGTCAATTGGGTTCAATTGGGTTTTGGGATAAAAAATAAAAAATAAACGAAATAAATGAAAAATAAATGAAATAAATGGAATAAAGTAAATAAACCTAAACCTATAAGTAAACCCTACAACCTAAACCTTGAAACTTACCCTAAACCTATGACCCTAAACCCCAAACCCTAGACCTTAAACTCTAAAAAATCCTAAACCCTAAACCCTAAATCTTAAACCCTAAACTAATCCTAAACTTTAAACACTAAATCCTAAACCCTAAACCCAAAACTTTAAACCCTAAACATTAAGTCATAAACCCTAAACCCTAAAGCCTAACCTTAAACCCTAAATCCTAAACCATAAACTCTAAAACCCTAAACTCTAAACCCTAAACTAACCCTAAACCCTAAACTCTAAAACTTAAAAACTCTAACCTTTATGCCTAAACCCTAAACCCTAAACTAATCGTAAACCCTAAGCTAACCCTAAACTCTAAACCCTAAACCCTCAAAACACTAAACCCTAAAGCTTAAACACTAAACCCTAAAAGCATAAACCCTAAAGCCCTAACCCTAAACCCTAAACCATAAACCCTAAACCCTGAACCCTAACCCTAAACCCCAAACCCTAAACCTAAACCTAAAGTTACTAAATAAATTAAAAATTTAAGCTTAAACTCTAAAGCCTAATAAACTCTAAGAATGGGAAAAATTTTGATGGCAAGAACATCACTATCAACCAGCTCAGTCTATATCCGGGTGGAGGTGAAGGCGTGATTATCATAGTGGTGGTGGGGGATCTGAAGGTGTTGTTGGATATGGAGGTAGTTGTTGGAGCAGTGGTGGTTTTGGATGCGAGAGGGACGACGGAGGTTACAACCATGGTGGTGGTGGAGGGAGAGATCAAGGATATGATGGTGGATCCCGCTACTCGAGAGGGCGGGGTGGTTCTGATGGGAACTAGAGAAATGCGGATCCAATCTACGCTTATCAAATTGTCTTCTTGTAGAGATGGTTCTAGTTATCTAGGGTTTTGATTTGCTCTATGCATGCTCATTTTTAATTATCTCATCGTGTCTTAGAAAACTTGGTGTGTTACTTTGTTTATGAAATCAAAGAAGAAATTTTGAATCTAAAATTATGGTTCGGTTACGTGTACTGAAGCCATAAACCCTAAACCTAAACCTGACCTAAACCTTAAGCCACAAACCACAAATCACAACCACAACTAACTAAAACTAAATCACACCCAACCCCAACCTAAAACTGAAGCCTAACTCAGCTAACCTAAATAATAAACCAAACCTAAAACCTAAAAAGCTAAAAACTTAAACCTAAGCTAAATAAAATAAATAAAAAACCTAAATTAAAATAAAATAAAAAATAAAATAAAATAAAAACCTAAACTAAAACCTAAAAAGAAAATAAAATAAAAATAAAAACTAAACTAAAATAAAATAAATAGAAACCTAAACTAACTAAAAAAAAAATAAAACAACAACAACAACAACAACAATAAGCCTTTTCCCACTATGTGGTCAATGAATCCTTCATCCATTGTGTCTATTATGTGTCAAATTTTCATTTAATTCAAGTATACTAAGGTCATTATTTATACATCTTAACCATGTCCTTTTTGGGTCTACCTCTACCTTTCTTAACATAAAGGCAAATCTAATGCATTTACTCTCCTAAAGTCATTGGACTGCTTTATGTGGCCAAACCATCTAAGGACTCTCTCTAATCTTATCTACCACTAGCTACTCCAACTTTTTCCGATCATACTCATTTCACATTTTATCTTTAAGAGTAAAACCACTCATCCACTGAGCATCCTCATCTCTACAACACTTAACTTAGTCTCATGCTTCTCTTTTTTTCTTGGATAACATTTTGCACCATAAATTATTATGTCTTACCACCATCTTATAAAATTTTCACTTAAGTTTAGGTTGGCACTTTTCTATCACACAAGATGCATTCCTCCACTTCAACCATCCAACTTGAATTCTACTAATAAAATCTCCATCTATTTCACCATCATTTTGAATAATATAGCCTAAATATCGAATCTCTCACTCTTTTTAATGACTTGTTCACCTAATGTCACAACACTCACTATAACTTATACAACTAAAATTACACTCCATATATTCATTTTAGATCTACTTAATGAAAATCATTAGACTCTAAGGTTGACCTCCATAATTCAAGTTTCTCTTGGACTCCCTCTCTAGTCTTATCAACAAGAAGATGTCATCACAAAAAAAGCATACACTAGATACATCTTCTTATAAATGCCTAGTAAGAACATCCATAACTAAAGCAAAAGATAAGGGCTTAAAGTTGATCCTTGATGTAATCCAACTGAAATGGAAAAATATTTTGTCAATCCTCCTTGTTTGGACCCAAGTAATAGCTCTAGTATACATATTCTTAATGACTTGAATATACCAATATTAACTCCTTTATTTTCTAGAACTCTCAAAGAACAACTCTTCAAACTTTATCATAAGCTTTCTTTAAATCAATAAATATTATGTAGATCCTCCTTTCTTTCTCTATACTTCTCCATCAAACCTCTTAACAAATGTATGGCATCCATAGTAGATCTACGACATGAAACCAAATTGGTTGTGAAACTTGTATCACATCAACCATGCTCAATTACTCTCTCTATTTTAATGTGTGACACATTAACTTAATTCCTATAATTTGCACACTCTTGTGCATCACCTTTATTCTTAAATATAGAATCAACAAACTCTTTCTCCACTTTCGACAACTTTTAGTCTTTAAAATAAGATTAAAAGATTTTTAAGCCAAGAAATTCCTTGATCTCCTATTCTCACATTTTTTTGTTTGTATAAAGGTTGCTAAAATCAATCATTTTTCAGATCCTTCATTGAAAAGTTTATCAAAATACCTCATCCACCTACTTTCAATATCCTTTTCTAAGAAAAGCACTTTATGATTTTCATCCTTAATACACTTTAGTTGAGCTAGATCTTTACTTCTCCTATCTCTTTGGTTAGTAAACTTATATATACATCTTTCACCTTCTTTGGTATCTAATCTATTATATAAATCACTAAAAGCTAATTTTTTAATCATATATTGCTTTCTTTGAACCTCTACACGCCACTTTATATTTCTCCCAATTCTCTTAGTTTTTACATCTAAACCAAGTTTTATAACACTTCTTATTTTTATCTTTTCTTGCACATTCGACTCCACCACCAACTATTTTTTTAAATAAAAGCTTTTCCTTTTGATTCTCCAAGCACATTTTTTAGCAACTTGCTTAATTTCACTCTACATTTTCCAACATAACATTAGCTTCCTTATGAACATCCTAAATTCTAAGCTCTTGTAGCTTGCTCTTAAAATATTTTTTATTAGTGTTTTCAAGTGCCCCCATCCTAGAATAATAATTTGATTTATTTTTCATCTTCCAAACTTTCATCTTAAAATCTAACATTAATAATTTATATTGGGTAATTAATTTTCACTTGAAATGACCTTACAATCTTTACAATCTAAATGATTTATTTTTCTTATTAAGATAATCAATCAGTGTTTTACTAGATCCATTTTATAAGTAATAATATGTTCATCTCTTTTCTTAAATAAAGTATTAGCAACTACAAAATCATAGGCTAAAGCAAAATCAATATATTCCAACCTTCTTCATTAGGCACTCCAAATCCATAACCACCATGAATACTTTTAAAATCTTCGCCATCTACCAACATGTCCATTTAAATCTCCTCCAATAAATACTTTTTTTCTTCAAGAGGTATCTTTTGTATTAATCCTCTAATTCATTCCAAAATTTTCTTTTGAGCTTACATCCAAACCTACTTTAGAGCAACACTTATAACATTGATAATCTTAGTATCACAACAATCTTTAAAGCTATAATTTTATCTCCATCTATTAATATCTATAACATTATCCTTCAAACTATTATCTATAATCACACCAACGCCATTTCTAATTCGAGTTCTACCTGAATACCAAAGTTTAAAACCTAAACTATCAATCTCCTTGATTTTCTCCCCAACCCATTTAGTTTCTTGAACACTAAATATTTATCTTCCTATGAACCATAATCTATTAATTCTATTAGTTTACGTAAGAGTACCTATATTCCAAGATCCTAACTAATTCTAGTTTCATGGACTAACTTCTTTGCCTAGATCCATCCATAATGTGGGAACCCTTGTATTTAACACTGCACCAGGATGTAGTAGCCCTTGCACTTTTTTTTCACATATTACCATCGTCTCTTCCAGGGGACGCCCTAGCATTAACACAATATTTTAAAACATTCATGTCATGATTAATTCAACAAGTTTTACATAAATAAAATTAAAACAAAACCTAAAATAAAATTAAAATAAACCTAAAATAAAATAAAATAAAAATGAAATAAAAACCTAAACCTAAAAATAAACCTAAAATAAATAAAAATAAAACCTAAACCCTAAAAAACCTAAACCTAAAATAAAAAGAAAATAAACCTAAACCTAAACTAAAATAAACTAAATTAAAATAAAACAAAACTAAACCTAAACCCTAAAATAAATAAAACCAAATAGATAAATAAAATAAATTAAAACATAAAATAACTTAAAATAAATAATTTAAAAATAAAATAAACGAAATATGAAAATAAATGAAATAAATGGAATAAAAGTAAATAAACCTAAACCTATAAGTAAACCTAAAACCTAAACTTACCCTAAACCTGTGACCCTAAAAAACCCTAAAACTAAACTAACCAAAAACCCTAAATCTTAAACCCTAAACTAATCCAACTAAATAAATCCTAAACCTAAACCCAAAACTAAACCCTCAAATAAAACCCTAAACCCAACTAAAAACCTAAATCCTAAAAAACTAAAATCTAAACCTAAATAACTAAACCCCTAAAACTTAAAACTCAACCTTTGTGCTAAACAATAAACCTAAACTAATTAAAACCTGCTAACCCTAAACTCTAAACCCTAAACCTCAAACACTAAACCCAAGCAAACACTAAACCCTAAAGCATAAACCCTAAAGCCCTAACCTAAACCTAAACCATAAACCCTAAACCACAACCCAACACAAAAAACCCTAAACCTAAACCTAAAGTTACTAAATAAATTAAAAATTTAAGCTTAAACTCTAAAGCCTAATAAACCTTAACTCTAAGAATGGGAAAAATTTTGATGGCAAGAACATCACTATCAACCAGGCTCAGTCTATATCTGGCTGTGGAGGTGAAGGCAGATGCAACAGTTATCATAGTGGTGGTGGGGGATCTGAAGGTGTTGTTGGATATGGAGGTAGTTGTTGGAGCAGTGGTGGTTTTGGATGCGAGAGGGACGACGGAGGTTACAACCATGGTGGTGGTGGAGGGAGAGATCAATATGATGGTGGATCCCTTGATAGGGGTGGTTCGATGGGAACTAGAAGAGAATGGCATCCGATCTACGCTTATCAAATTGTGTCTTTCAGAGATGGTTCTAGTTATCTAGGGTTTTGATTTGCTCTATGCATGCTCATTTTTAATTATCTCATAAACTTGTGTCTTAGAAAACTTGGTGTGTTACTTTGTTTATGAAATCAAAGAAGAAATTTTGAATCTAAAATTATTCTCTTTATAAAAAAATAAAAACCCTAAACCCTAAACTAAAACTTGGACCCTAGACCTAAAACCTAAACCCTAAATCCTAAAAATTCTAAACCATAAACCCTAAACCCTAAACCCTAAACCCTAAACCTTAAACCCTAAAACCCTAAATCCTAAACCCTAAACCCCTAAACCCTAAACCAAAATCCTAAGCCCAAACCCCAAACCCTAAACCTTAAACACTTAACCTCAACTAACCCTAAATAATAAACTCTAAACCCTAAACCCTAAAAAGCTAAAAACTTAAACCTAAGCTAAATAAAATAAATAAAAAGACCTAAATAAAAATAAAATAAAAAATAAAATAAAATAAAAACTTAAACTAAAACCTAAAAAGAAAATAAAAAATAAAAAAAAAAAACTAAACTAAATAAAATAAATAAAACCTAAACTACTAAAAAAATAAGAAACTATAACAACAACAACAACAACAACATAAGCCTTTATCCCACTATGTGGGGTCGACTACATGAATCCTTCATCTCCATTGTGTCCTATTATGTGTCAAATTTTCATTTAATTCAAGTATACTAAGGTCATTATTTATACATCTTAACCATGTCCTTTTAGGTCTACCTCTACCTTTCTTAACATAAGGCAAATCTAATGCATTTACTCTCCTAACTGTCATTGGACGGCCGACGCTTTATGTGGCCAAACCATCTAAGGAGACTCTCTCTAATCTTATCTACCACTAGAGCTACTCCAACTTTTTTCCGATCATACTCATTTCACATTTTATCTTTAAGAGTAAAGCCACTCATCCACCTGAGCATCCTCATCTCTACAACACTTAACTTAGTCTCATGCTTCTCTTTTACTGGATAACATTTTGCACCATCAATTATTATAGGTCTTATCACCATCTTATAAAATTTTCACTTAAGTTTAGGTTGGCACTTTTCTATCACACAACAAGCCAGATGCATTCCTCCACTTCAACCATCCAACTTGAATTCTACTAATAAAATCTCCATCTATTTCACCATCATTTTGAATAATATAGCCTAAATATCAATCTCTCACTTTTTTTTAATGACTTGTTCACCTAATGTCACAACACTCCCACTATAACTTATACAACTAAAATTACACTCCATATATTCATTTTTAGATCTACTTAAATAAAAATCATTAGACTAAGGTTGACCTCCATAATTCAAGTTTCTCTTAGACTCCTCTAGTCTTATCAACAAGAAGATCATCAGAAAAGCATACACTAAGATACATCTTCTTATAAAATGCCTAGTAAGAACATCCATAACTAAAGCAAAAGATAAGGGCTTAAAGTTGTTCCTAGATGTAATCCAACCTAAAATGGAAAAATATTTTGTCAATCCTCCTTATGTTTGGACCCAAGCTCTAGTCTACATATTCTTAATGACTTGAATATAGCCAATATTAACTCCTTTATTTTTCTAGAACTCTCTAAAGAACAACTCTTCAAACTTTATCATAAGCTTTCTTTAAATCAATAAATATTATAGGTAGATCCTCCTTTCTTTCTCTATACTTCTCCATCAAACCTCTTAACAAATGTATGGCATCCATAGTAGATCTACCTGACATGAAACCAAATTGGTTGTGAGAAACGTTTGTATCACATCGTAACCTATGCTCAATTACTCTCTCCTATAATTTTAATGTGTGACACATTAACTTAATTCCTCTATAATTTGCACACTCTTGTGCATCACCTTTATTCTTAAATATAGGAATCAACAAACTCTTTCTCCACTAATCTGACAACCTTTTAGTCTTTAAAATAAGATTAAAAAGATTTTTAAGCCAAGAAATTCCTTGATCTCCTATTCTCTATTTTTGTTTAAGGTATAAAGGTTGCTAAAATCAATCATTTTTTCAGATCCTTCATTGAAAAGTTTATCAAAATACCTCATCCACCTACTTTCAATATCCTTTTCTAAGAAAAGCACTTTATGATTTTCATCCTTAATACACTTTAGTTGAGCTAGATCTTTACTTCTCCTATCTCTTTGGTTAGTAAACTTATATATACATCTTTCACCTTCTTTGGTATCTAATCTATTATATAAATCACTAAAAGCCTTAAATTTTTTGCATCATATATTATGCTTTCTTAGAATCTCTACCAGCCACTTTATATTTCTCCAATTAATTTTTTACATCTAAACCAAGTTTTATAACAACACTTCTTATTTATCTTTTCTTGCATTACTCACCACCATATTTTTTAAATAAAAGCTTTTCCTTTTGATTCTCCAAGCACATTTTTAGCAGCTTGCTTAATTTCACTTAATACATTTTCCAACATAACATTAGCTTCCTTATGAGCATCCTAAATTCTAAGCTCTTGTAGCTTGCTCTTAAAATATTTTTTTATTAGTGTTTTCAAGTGTAATCCTAGAATAATAATTTGATTTATTTTTCATCTTCCAAACTTTCATCTTAAAATGTAACATTAATAATTTATATTGGGTAATTAATTTTCACTTGAAATGACCTTACAATCTTTACAATCTAAATGATTTATTTTTCTTATTAGAAGATAATCAATCTGTGTTTTGCTAGATCCATTTTTATAAGTAATCATATGTTCATCTCTTTTCTTAAATAAAGTATTAGCAACTACAAAATCATAGGCTAAAGCAAAATCCAATATATTCCAACCTTCTTCATTAGGCACTCCAAATCCATAACCATCATGAATACTTTTAAAATCTTCATCTACCAACATGTCCATTTAAATCTCCTCCAATAAATACTTTTTCTTCAAGAGGTATCTATTGTATTAATCACTCTAATTCATTCCAAAATTTTTCTTTTGAGTCTACATCCAAACCTACTTTAGTAGAATAAACACTTATAACATTGATGATCTTAGTATCAACAACAATCTTTCAAGCTATAATTTTATCTCTGCATCTATTAATATTTATAACATTATCCTTCAAACTATTATCTATAATCACACCTATGCCATTTCTAATTACTTCTACTACACGAATACCAAAGTTTAAAACCTAAACTATCAATCTCCTTGGCTTTCTCCCCAACCCATTTAGTTTCTTGAACACATAAAATATTTATCTTCCTATGAACCATAATATCTATTAATTCTATTAGTTTACTTGTAAGAGTACCTATATTCCAAGATCCTAACTTAATTCTAGTTTCATGGACTAACTTCTTTGCCTAGATCCATCCATAATGTGGGAACCCTTGCTTATTTAACACTGCACCCGGGAGTCGATGTAGTAGCCCTTGCACTTTTTCACTATATTCAGGCCATACAACGCGTCGCTTCCAGGGGACGCCCTAGCATTAACACAATATTTTAAAACATTCATGTCATGATTAATTCAACAAGTTTTACATAAATAAAATTAAAACAAAACCTAAAATAAAATTAAAATAAACCTAAAATAAAATAAAATAAAAATGAAATAAAAACCTAAACCTAAAAAATAAACCTAAAAATAAATAAAAAATAAAACCTAAACCCTAAATTAAAAAAAACCTAAACCTAAAATAAAAAGAAAATAAACCTAAACCTAAACTAAAATAAACTAAATTAAAATAAATAAAACCTAAAACTAAACCTAAACCCTAAAATAAATAAAACCTACAAATAGAATAAATAAAAAATAATATAAATTAAAAACGAAATAAAATAACTTAGCTCAAATAGGTCAATTGGGTTCAATTGGGTTTTAGGTTAAAAAATAAAAAATAAACGAAATAAATGAAAAATAAATGAAATAAATGGAATAAAGTAAATAAACCTAAACCTATAAGTAAACCCTACAACCTAAACCTTGCCTCCTATTACTAAACCCTAAACCTTCTAAAAATCCCACCCACCCTAAATCTTAAACCCTAAACTAATCCTAAACTTTAAACACTAAATCCTAAACCCTAAACCCAAACTTTACCCTCTCTTTAAACCTCCCAAACTAACCCTAAATCTAAACCATCTAAACCTCCAACTCTAAACACTAACCTCTAAACCCTTCTCTCTTAAAAACCCTCTAATTCCCTAAGCTAACCCTAAACTCTAAACCCTAAACTAAACACTAAACCCTAAAAGCTAAACCACAAGCATAAACCACAAAGCCTAACCTAAACCCTAAACCATAAACCCTAAACCCTGAACCCTAACCCTAAACCCCAAACCCTAAACCTAAACCTAAAGTTACTAAATAAATTAAAAATTTAAGCTTAAACTCTAAAGCCTAATAAACCTTAACTCTAAGAATGGGAAAAATTTTGATGGCAAGAACATCACTATCAACCAACAGTCATCTGGTGGAGGTGAAGGCAGCAGTTATCATAGTGGTGGTGGGGGATCTGAAGGTGTTGTTGGATATGGAGGTAGTTGTTGGAGCAGTGGTGGTTTTGGATCGAGGGACGGCAGGTTACAACCATGGTGGTGGTGGAGGGAGATCAAGGATATGATGGTGGATCCTACTGAGAGGGGGGTGGTTCGATGGGAACTAGAGAAAGCGAAAGGATCCGATCTAACGCTTATCAAATTGTGTCTTTACTGTAGAGATGGTTCTAGTTATCTAGGGTTTTTGATTTGCTCTATGCATGCTCATTTTTTAATTATCTCATCGCTTGTGTCTTAGAAAACTTGGTGTGTTACTTTGTTTATGAAATCGAAAAGAAGAAATTTTGAATCTAAAATTATTCTCTGTTATAAAAAATAAAAACCCTAAACCCTAAACTAAAACTTGGACCCTAGACCTAAAACCTAAACCCTAAATCCTAAAAATTCTAAACCATAAACCCTAAACCCTAAACCCTAAACCCTAAACCTTAAAACCCTAAATCCTAAACCCTAAACCCTAAAATTGAAACCCTAAACCCAAAATCCTAAGCCCTAAACCCCAAACCCTAAACCTTAAACACTTAACCCTCAACTAACCCTAAATAATAAACTCTAAACCCTAAACCCTAAAAAGCTAAAAACTTAAACCTAAGCTAAATAAAATAAATAAAAAGACCTAAATAAAAATAAGATAAAAAATAAAATAAAATAAAAACTTAAACTAAAACCTAAAAAGAAAATAAAATAAAAAATAAAAACTAAACTAAAATAAAATAAATAAAAACCTAAACTAACTAAAAAATAAGAAACCTATAACAACAACAACAACAACAACAACAATAAGCCTTTATCCCACTATGTGGGGTCGACTACATGAATCCTTCATCTCCATTGTGTCCTATTATGTGTCAAATTTTCATTTAATTCAAGTATACTAAGGTCATTATTTATACATCTTAACCATGTCCTTAGGTCTACTTACCTTTCTTAACATAAGGCAAATCTAATGCATTTACTCTCTAACGGATTGGACCCTTTATGTCGCCAAACTACCTAAGGCGACTCTCTCTAATCTTATCTACCACTAGAGCAACCAACTTTTTCCCGATCATCATTTCACATTTTATCTTTAAGAGTAAAGCCACTCATCCACCGAGCATCCTCATCTCTACAACACTTAACTTAGTCTCATGCTTCTCTTTTACTGGATAACATTTTGCACCATCAATTATAGGTCTTATCACCATCTTATAAAATTTTCACTTAAGTTTAGGTTGTCACTTTTCTATCACACAACAAGCGGATGCATTCCTCCACTTCAACCATCCAACTTGAATTCTACTAATTAAATCTCCATCTATTTCACCATCATTTTGAATAATATAGCCTAAATATTTGAATCTCTCACTCTTTTAATGACTTGTTCACCTAATGTCACAACACTCACTATAACTTCTATACAACTAAAATTACCATATATTCATTTTTAGATCTACTTAAATGAAAATCATTAGACTCTAAGGTTGACCTCCATAATTCAAGTTTCTCTTAGACTCCCTCTCTAGTCTTATCAACAAGAAGACTGTCATCAGCAAAAAGCATACACTAAGATACATCTTCTTATAAATGCCTAGTAAGAACATCCATAACTAAAGCAAAAAGATAAGGGCTTAAAGTTGTTCCTAGATGTAATCCAACTGAAATGGAAAAATATTTTGTCAATCCTCCTTATGTTTGGACCCAAGTAATAGCTCTAGTCTACATATTCTTAATGACTTGAATATAACCAATATTAACTCCTTTATTTTTCTAGAACTCTCTAAAGAACAACTCTTCAAACTTTATCATAAGCTTTCTTTAAATCAATAAATATTATAGGTAGATCCTCCTTTCTTTCTCTATACTTCTCCATCAAACCTCTTAATAAATGTATGGCATCCATAGTAGATCTACCTGACATGAAACCAAATTGGTTGTGAGAAACTTTGTATCACATCAACCTATGCTCAATTACTCTCCTATAATTTTAATGTGTGTAACATTAAATTAATCTCTATAATTTGCACACTCTTGTGCATCACCTTTATTCTTATAGGAATCAACAAACTCTTTCTCCACTAATCGACAACCTTTAGTCTTTAAAATAAGATTAAAAGATTTTTAAGCCAAGAAATTCCTTGATCTCCTATTCTATTTTGTTTAAGGTATAAGGTTGCTAAAATCAATCATTTTTTAGATCCTTCATTGAAAAGTTTATCAAAATACCTCATCCACCTACTTTCAATATCCTTTTCTAAGAAAAGCACTTTATGATTTTCATCCTTAATACACTTTAGTTGAGCTAGATCTTTACTTCTCCTATCTCTTTGGTTAGTAAACTTATATATACATCTTTCACCTTCTTTGGTATCTAATCTATTATATAAATCACTAAAAGCTAATTTTTTAATCATATATTGTTTTCTTTGAACCTCTACACACCACTTTATATTTCTCCCAATTCTCTTAATTTTTACATCTAAACCAAGTTTTATAACAACACTTCTTATTTTTTATCTTTTCTTGCACATTCTGACTCCACCACCAACTATTTTTTCAATAAAAGAAGCTTTTCCTTTTGATTCTCCAAGCACATTTTTAGCAGCTTGCTTAATTTCACTTAATACATTTTCCAACATAACATTAGCTTCCTTATGAGCATCCTAAATTCTAAGCTCTTGTAGCTTGCTCTTAAAAGTATTTTTATTAGTGTTTTTCAAGTGCCCCCATCTAATCCTAGAATAATAATTTGATTTATTTTTCATCTTCCAAACTTTCATCTTAAAATGTAACATTAATAATTTATATTGGGTAATTAATTTTCACTTGAAATGACCTTACAATCTTTACAATCTAAATGATCTATTTTTCTTATTAGAAGATAATCAATCTGTGTTTTGCTAGATCCATTTTTATAAGTAATCATATGTTCATCTCTTTTCTTAAATAAAGTATTAGCAACTACAAAATCATAGGCTAAAGCAAAATCCAATATATTCCAACCTTCTTCATTAGGCACTCCAAATCCATAACCATCATGAATACAGTTAAAATCTTCTGCCATCTACCAACATGTCCATTTAAATCTCCTCCAATAAATACTTTTTCTTTAAGAGGTATCTTTTGTATTAATCACTCTAATTCATTCCAAAATTTTTCTTTTGAGTCTACATCCAAACCTACTTTAGTAGAATAAACACTTATAACATTGATGATCTTATCAACAACAATCTTTCAAGCTATAATTTTATCTCGCATCTATTAATATTTATATAACATTATCCTTCAAACTATTATCTATAATCACACCTACGCCATTTCTAATTCGAGTTCTACCTGAATACCAAAGTTTAAAACCTAAACTATCAATCTCCTTGGCTTTCTCCCCAACCCATTTAGTTTCTTGAACACATAAAATATTTATCTTCCTATGAACCATAATATCTATTAATTCTATTAGTTTACCTATAAGAGTACCTATATTCCAAGATCCTAACTTAATTCTAGTTCCATGGACTAACTTCTTTGCCTAGATCCATCCATAATGTGGGAACCCTTGCTTATTTAACACTACACCCGGGAGTCGATGTAGTAGCCCTTGCACTTTTTTCACTATATTCAGGCCATACAATGCGTCGCTTCCAGGGGACGCCCTAGCATTAACACAATATTTTAAAACATTCATGTCATGATTAATTCGACAAGTTTTACATAAATAAAATTAAAACAAAACCTAAAATAAAATTAAAATAAACCTAAAATAAAATAAAATAAAAATGAAATAAAACCTAAACCTAAAAATAAACCTAAAAATAAATAAATAAATAAAACCTAAACCCTAAATTAAAAAAAACCTAAACCTAAAATAAAAAGAAAATAAACCTAAACCTAAACTAAAATAAACTAAATTAAAATAAATAAAACCTAAAACTAAACCTAAACCCTAAATAAAATAAAATAAACTAAAAATAAACCTAAACATAAACTAAAAATAAAACCTACCAAAAATAAAAACCTACAACCTAAACCTAAAAAATAGAATTAAAACCTAAACATAAACCTAAAACTAAGAAATAAAACCTAAACCTAAAAAATAAAATTAAAAAAAAAACTAAATTAAAAAACAAATCTAAACCTAAACCTAAACCTAAAAAAAACCTGAAATAAAAAACCTAAACAAAAAAAATAATCCTAAAATAAATAAACTAAACTAAATAAAAATAAAAATAGACCTAAATAAAAATAAAAAATAAAATAAACTAAAATAAAAAAAACTAAATAAACCTAAACCTACGAGTTTACATAATTTGGAAAAAAAATTAAATTAAAAAAAATAAAAAAATCTTAACCCTAAATCTTGAACCCTAAACCTTAAACTTACAACCCTAAACCCTAAACCCTAAACCATAAACCCTAAACCTTAAAACCATAAACTCTAAACCCTAAACCCTAAACACTAAACCCTAAACCCAAAGCCTTAAACATTTAACCTTAAACCCTAAACCTTAAACCCTAAACCCTAAAACCTACAACCATAAACCCTAAACCCTAAACCCCAAACCCTAAACTCTAAACCCTAAAAACCTAAGAACCTAAAACTAAACTAAATAAAACCTAAAAATAAAATAAAAATAAAAAACCTAAACCTCAATAAAATATATAAAATAAAATAAAATAAAAATATAAACTAAAACCTAAACCTAAACCTAAGCCTAAACCTAAACCTAAGCATAAATCTAAATGTATAAATAAAATATAATAAAAAATATAAACTAAACTAAAATAAAATAAATAAAAATTAAAGTAAACTAAAAAATAAAATAAACCTAAAAATAAAAACCTAAATAAAGTGAAAAAAAATTTAAAATAAAAATAAAATAAAACAAAAATAAAATAAAATAAAAACTAAATAAAAACCTAAACTTAAAAAGTAAACCTAAAAATAAATAAAAAATAAAACCTAAACCCTAAACTAAAAAAACCTAAACCTAAATTAAACAAAATAAAATAAATCTAAACCTAAAATAAAATAAACTAAAATAAAATAAATAAAGCCTAAAATAAACTAAACCTCAACCTTAAACTAAATAAACCAAAATAAACTAAAAATAAAGCTAAACCTAAACTAAAAAATAAAACCTAAATTAAAAACCTAAAACCTAAACATAAAAAAATAAAATAAAAACTTAGACCAAACCAAAAAATAAATAATAAAACTAACCCAAAAAAAAATAAAATAAACCTAAACATAAACCTAAAAAAAATAAAATAAAAAATATTATCTAAAATAAATAAACTAAACTAAATAAACCTAAACCAATCAGTTTACTTAATTTTTTAAAAAAAAGAAACCCTAGATCCTAAAAAACTCTAAACTGACCCCATATCCTAAACCTTAAACCCTAAACCGTAAACCTTAAACCCTAATCCCTAATTGTAACCTTAAACCCTAAACCCAGAACTAACCCTAAATTAATGCATAACCCTAAAAACCCTAAACCCTAAAGCCAAAACCCTAAACCTTACCTGAATCCTCAAAACCCTAAACCCTAGAGCCTTAACACTAAACCCTAAACCCTAAACCCTAACCCTAAACCCTAAACCCTAAAACCCAAAATCCTAAAACCCTAAACCCTAAACCCTAAATGCTAAACCCTAACCCTAAACCCTAAACCATAAAAGCATAAACCCTAAAAACCTAAACTCTAAATCGTAAACCCTAAACCCTAAACCCTAACCCTAAACCTCAAACCCTAAACTTTAACCTAAAGTAAATAAATAAATTAAAAAATAAACTTAAGCCCTAAAACCTAATAAACATAAACCCTAAGAATGGGCAGAACCTTGAGAGCAGGAAGATCATCACCAACCGCCTGGGCCCCAGGGAGGGAAGGCGTGAGGTATTATGCGGGTGGTTGGGGATCTGTAGGTGTTGGTGGATATGGAGGTGGTGGTTGGAGCTATGGTAGTTATGGAGGTAGGAGGAGCGACGGAGGTTACAATTGTGGTAGTGGCGGAGGGAGAGATCGGGGATATGATGGTGGATCCCGCTACTCGAGAAGCCAGGGTGGTTTTGATGGAAATTAGAGAAATTGAAGAACAGCTGATCTGATCTGCTGCTTATAGAATTGTGTCTTTATAGCAGAGACAGTTCAATTTATC
The DNA here is from genome assembly GCA_021442155.1 of Cymbidium sinense. Taxonomy (NCBI): domain Eukaryota; kingdom Viridiplantae; phylum Streptophyta; class Magnoliopsida; order Asparagales; family Orchidaceae; genus Cymbidium; species Cymbidium sinense. The sequence goes on from CM038216.1 coordinate 199,735,663, forward strand.
TAGGGTTTTTGATTTTCTCTATGCATGGTCATTTTTTAACTATGTTGTCGCTTGTGTCTTAGAAAACTTAATGTGTTACTTGGTTGATGAAATCAAAAAGAAGAAATATTGAATCTGAATTTGTTCCCTACTAAAAAAAACTAAAAACCCTTAACCCTAAACTAAAACATGAACCCTAGACGTACAAGCTAAACCCTAAACCTTAAACCCTAAATCCTAAACTCTAAAAATCATAAACCCTAAAACCTAAACCCTAAACCCTAAAACCCTAAACCTTAAACCCTAAACCTTGAACTAAAAAAAAACCTAAAGTTAAAATAAATAAAATAAAATATGCCTAAACCTAAACAAAAATAAATAAAACCTAAACCTAAACCTAAAATAAACTAATCCTTAACCCAAAACTACATAAAATAAAATAAACTAAAAATAATCCTAAATCTAAATTAAAAAATAAAACCTGAAAATAAACCTAAAACCCAAACTTAAAAAAATAAAATAAAAATATAAACCTAAACCTAAAAATAAAAAAGAAAACCTAAACTTAGAAAATAAAATAAATGTAAAACCAAACTAAAAAATAAACCAAATCTAAACTAAAAATAAATAAACTAAAATAAACCTAATAATAAATTAATTTTAGAAAACCCTAAACTAAAACCTAAACACTAAATCCTAAACTATAAACCCTAAACTAAAACCCTAAACTCTAAACTAACCTAAATTAAACCTAAACCACTAAAAACTAAACCCTAAAGCCTAACCCACTAAACCTAAACCATAACCTACTAACCTCAACCTAAACTAAACCTAAACCTAAAACTAAAGCCTAAACATAAACTAAATTAACCTTAAACCCTAAACCCTAAGCCAAACATTGAACCTAAACCTATAATAACCTAAACCTAAATCATAAACCATAAACCATAAAACCCTAAACCAAACTAATCCTAAACCCTAAACCCTAAAGCAACCTAAACCTAAACTAAACCTAAACCCAAACCTAAACATAAACCTAAACTCTAAATCTTAAACCTAAACCTAAAGTAAAGTAACTAAATAAATGAAAAAATTAACTTAAACCCTAAAACCTAAGAAACCTAAACCCTAAGAATGTGCAGAACCTTGACAGTAGGAACATCAATGTCAACCATAGATCGAAGTGGAGGAAGCGAGGCTGATCGATGATGGTTGGGGATCTATAGGTGCTAGTGGATATGTAGGTGTTGGTCAGAGCAGTGGTGGTTATGGATGCGGGACGAGCAATGGAGGTTACAACCATGGTGGTGGCGAAGGGAGAGATCAGGAATATGATGGTGGATTTCGCTACTTGAGAGGCCAGGTGGTTCTAATAAGAATTGAAGAAATTGAAGAACGACCGATCCGATTTTCTTCTTATGGAACTGTGACTTTATAGTAGAGATAGTTCAAGTTATGTAGTGTTTTTGATTTGCTCTATGAGTGCTCATTTTTTATCTATGTTGTCATTCCTATCTTAGAAAACTTGGTGCATTACTTGGTTGATGAAATAAAAAAAAAAAGAAATGTTGAATCTGAATTAGTTCCCTGTTAAAAAAAGGTAAAAACCCTTAACCCTAAACTAAAACATGAACCCTAGACCTACAACCTAAACCCTAAACCCTAAACTCTAAACCCTAAAACTAAACCCTAAACCCTAAACTAAAAAAAAACCTAAACCTAAAATAAACTAAATAAAATATGCCTAAACCTAAACTAAAATAAACTTAACTAAAATAAATAAAACCTAAACATAAACCTAAAATAAAATAAACATAAACCCTAAACTAAATAAAATAAAGTAAACTAAAAATAAACCTAAACCTAAATTAAAAAATAAAACTTAAAAGTAAACCTAAAATAAAAACCTAAAACCTAAACCTAAAAAAGTAAAATATAAACCTAAACCTAAACCTAAAAATAAAAAATAAAACTTAAACCTTAAAAATAAAATAAGAAAAAAAACTGAAAAATAAGTATAAAGTTAAACCTAAACCTAAAAAATAAACTAAAATAAAAAACCTAAACTAAAATAAATAAACCTAAAATAAATAAATTAAACTAAATAAAATAAAAATTAAACCTAAATAAAAATAAAAAATAAAATAAACAAAAAATAAAATAAAAAATAAACTAAATAAACTTAAACCTACTGGTTTACTTAATTAAAAAAAAACCCTAAACCTTAAACCCTAAACCTAAACCCTAAACCATAAACCTACAACCCTAAACCTACAACTCTAAACCCTAAACCCTAAAACCTAAACCCTAAATCTTAACCCTAACCCTAAACCCTAAACCCTAAACTCTAAACCCTAAACCCTAAACACCAAACCATAAACCCTAAACCCTAAACCCAAAAATTCTAAACCCTAAACCCAAAGCCCTAAACCCTAAACCTTAAAACCTAAACCCTAAACCCTAAATTCTATACCCTAAACCCTAAATCCTACAACCCAAAACCCTAAACCCCAAACCCTAAACCCTAAACCCTAAACTATCCCTAAACCCTATGGATGGGGAACATGACAAGAACATCACCACAACTAGCTGTCAAGATCTTTGATGGAGGTGAAGGTGGAGGAGATTATCATAATGGTTGTGGTGGATATGGAGGTCTGGTGAAGGGAGGTGGTGGTCGAGCGTGGTTGATGGAGGTGGAGAAGCAGAGGTTACAACCATGGTGAAGGGAGAGATGAGGGTATGATGGGGATCTGCTACTCGAGGGGTTGGTTCATGGAACTATAGAAATTGAAGAAGGTCGATCCTATACACGCTATGGAACTTTATCTCTACAGAGAGTTCAACTTATCTAGGTTTTTGATTCTATAGTGCTCATTTTTGTCATGTCTAGCATTCTAGAAAACTTGAGGTGCTACTTGGTTGATGAAATCGAAAAGAATAAATGTTGAATTTGAATTTGTTCCATGTTAAAAACAAAAACCTTAAACCTTGAACTCTAAACCCTAAACTAAAACTTAAACCCTAAACCTAAAACCTAAACGCAAAACCTCAAACTCTAAACCCTAAACCCTAAATAATAAAAAGTTAATGACCTAAACCTAACTAAATAAAACCTAAACTAAACTAAAATAAAATAAATAAAATAAAATAAAAACCTAAATTAATACCTAAGCCTAAAAAATAAAATAAAAAATAAAAATTAGACTAAAATAAAATAAATAATAACCTAAACTAAACTAAAAAATAAAAAAGCTAAATAAACTAAAAACTAAACCTAAAATAAAATTAAAATAAACCTAAATTAAAATAAAATAAAACTAAATAAAAACCTACACTTAAAAAATAAACTTAAAAATAAAATCCAAAAATAAATAAAAAATAAAACCTAAACCCTTAACTAAAAAAAGAATGTAAACCTAAAATAAAAATAAAATAAGTAAAAATAATAATAATAAAAATAAACCTAAACATAAACTAAAATAAACTAAACCAAAATAAATAAACCCTAATCCTAAAATAAACTAACCTAAACATAAACCTAAACAAAATAAAATAAAATAAACTAAAAATAAACCTAAACCTAAATTAAAAAATAAAACCTAAAAATAAACTAAAATAAAAACCTAAAACCAAAACCTAAATTAAAAAAATAAAAACCTAAACCTAAACCTAAAAATTAAAACTAAAATCTAAACCTAAAAAATAAAATAAAAATAAAACTCTACTAAAAATATACTTAAACCTAAAAAATAAACTAAAATAAAAAACATAAACTAAAATAAATAAACCTAAAAAAATAAACTAATTAAATAAAAAATAAAATAAATTAAAATAAAATAAAATAAATCAAAACCTATTTTAAAAAAAAACTAAACCCTAAATCCAAATCTAAACCTACAACCCTAAAGCTACAACCTTAAACCCTAATATCCTAAACCCTAAACCTTAAACCCTAAACTATAAACCCTAAACCCTAAACCTTAAATCCTAAGCCCTAAACCCTAAAACCCAAAACCCTAAACCTTAAAGCCTACAACCCTAAACCATAAACCCTAAACCCTAAACACTAAATGCTAAACCATAAACCCTAAACTAACCTTAAACCCTAAGAATGGGCAGAACCTTGGTGGAAGGAACATATCCTGGCTGATGGAAGCGTGTGGGAGGGCCAGATAAGTAGTGGGGGGATTTGGAGGTGCTGGTGGATATGGAGGGGGTGGTCAAAGTAGTGGTGGTTATGGAGGCGAGAGGAGGGATGGTGGTTACAGCCATGGTGGTGGTGGAGGGAGAGATCTGGGATATGATGGCAGATTCTGCTGCTCGAGAGGTGAGGGTGGTTCTAATGGGAACTAGAGAAATTGAAGAATGGCTAATCCGATCCACTACCTTTGGAACTATGTCTTTACAGTATAGATGGATCTACTTATCTAGGGTTTTTTTATTTGCTCTTTGGGTGCTCATTTTTTATCTTTGTCGTTGCTTGTGCCTTAGAAAACTTGGGGTGCTACTTGGTTGATCAAATCAAAAGGAAGATATGTTGAATATGAATTTATTCTCTATTAAAAAAACCTTAAACCCTAAACCCTAAATCCTAAACTAATACTAAACCCTAAACCTAAAACCTAAACCCTAAACCATAAACTCTAAACCATAAAAACTTGAAACCCCAAACATTAAACCCTAAACCCTAAACCCTAATCCCTAAAGCCTAAAGCCTAAACCCTAAATCCTAAAATCCTAAACCTTAAACCCTAAAACCATAAACCCCAAACCTTAAAACCTATAACCCTAAACCCTAAACCCTAAACCCTAAACCCCAAACCCTAAACCCTAAGCCCTAAACCTTAAACCCTAAACTAACCCTAAACCTTAAAAAAAGATGTCATTAGGAGTAGATCTAAAGAATGAACTAATCCTAATATAGTTATGGTAGCTAAAGAAATGTCTTCAAGAGACTTTCACTTGACTATTAGAGATTCGAATACCCTAAACCCTAACCTTAAATTATATTAAATTACCATATATAATAGTATAATGTAACATCATATATTTGAGCATGTAGTGATGTGTTTTTGGATGTTTTAAGATGTTTTGAAATGTTTTAGCATATTATGGTATTATGCCCTATAGTCTATATTAATATAAATCATAAAAATATTGATTTAATAAATTAGATGATGAAATTTATTAAATTTGAAGTGGAAATTATGTTGTAGTACCAAAGGTGTACATACTTGTAGTCTAACAAGTAAGATTTTATGTTGAAAATAAATATTATATATTGTAGTATAGTATAGCATCATATATCATAATATTTTGTTCTACACATTTTAAATTCTTTTAGTATTTTACAATCATGCAGATGAGCCTACACAAGCATTATTTATAAAAATGTTGATTTAGACTTTAAAATGATGGAATTTAGCTAAATTAATAATAGGTAGAGCATGGCATCTTAATATACTATTTCAATCTAAAATATGTAAGTGATACAACTAAAATATATAGTTTTTTATTGTTTAGACTAAATTTGTGAGTTTTTATCTTAAGCATTCCCTTGTGAAATGCAATATAATATAATATAATATGTTATAGTGTATTATAATATAAGATTCCATAACAAAGTGTAGCATCATGCATTATAGCATACTATTGTCTATTACTACCTATTGTTGAGCATATCTTAGTTTGTTGTAGTATGATGTAGTAGAGTTTGTACTGGTATAATTCATAAATATACTTATATATAGGAGATGATGGGATTTGGCCAAATTTAAGGTAAGCTTTAGGGAACATAATTGGGGGTGTGCTATGGTGTGTCATTTAATCAAAGAATGGAATTTTGCATCCAAAATGAATGTTTATTTTTCAACCAAACTTTTTAAATTTTTTGTTTAAGTGATTCATTTAAAGATGTAATTTAAGATAATATATTATATGAAAGTGTATTAAAATTAAATGTAATATAATAATATTATATATATATATATATATATATATATATATATATATATATATATATATATATATATATGAGGTGTTACTAAATGTTATTGTACATTTTAGTGTGTTTTACTTTTGTTATAATACATTAGGTCAAAACTCACAAAAATGTTAATTTGATGGTTGAGATGGAAGAATTTGGCCAAACACGAAAATTATGCTATTATTCATATTTTGAGAAAAATTTGTTATTTGTTCCTTCTAAGTGATTCTAATGAGGTGTAATGTTAGACAATATATTATATCATAGCTAATTATAATATAACATCATATATTATAATATAATACAATGTATTAATTCCCATTATAATATGTTTAGCATGATATTGTATAGTTAGTTTGAGCTTGCACCATCATAAATCATAAAATGTTGATTATAATGTTAAGATGATGAAATTTGAATGAATACTTTGTTAGGTTTTTGGTTGAAGTATTAAAGGTGCCCATAAGAGAAGAAATAAGATTTGATGAGAATTCCATGTCAAGAACATGGAGAGAGATCCTCTAGTGGATCACACATGCATTGGACATGACATGTGAGGGTTCTATGTCGAGGGCACGGAAGAAGAAAATCTATTGGAGATAAGGTTTGAATTTGATTTGATTATATGATTTGTGGAAAGAAGATCCATTAGGATAAGAATCTATAATCCACCAAGGATTAAGATTGAAATGACTTTAATTTTTTTGTTTTAATTAATGTGGAGGCATATCTGCTAGAGATATGGGCTCGAGTCCATTGGGGATCAGGTATATGAACCATTCACTAGGGAAGCAGGTTCAGGCTATCTGTTGGGGATTTGGATTTGAGTTTGATTTCATAGATTTATTTGAGGATCTATCCACTGGGGAATAAGAATTTGGTTGTATTTTTTTAATTTAGACCCTACTGGATGAGTTGCTTTAATTTTACTTCACTATGGAGGTTGGTTTTGAATTTTATTTATTTTTGACTTATTTATATATGATTTGGGGTCCATTAGGGAGAAGGGTGTGATTTAACTCCACTGGAGAAAATAAGATTGGGTTTAATTTAATCTTAGTTAATGCATGGATCCTATTGGTGTGCAATGGACCCACTAAGAATGGGCTATATCAGCCTTGACCTACCTCAGGTTTACAAATCCAAAGGGATAGTCTACTATGGGGTAGAGCTAGCCAACCTAAGGGATTTCCTTTGGTGTGCAATGATTGTGCTAAGAAGAAGGAATAGCAGACTTACATCTTCCAAAGTGAGAAATAATAGTTGGGGTGACCTATTGGATGCATAATAAATAAATGAACTAGGGAGACAACTGAGTGAATGCCGCTAGGGACTTATGTCAACTCAAAAGTAGTTAAGATTAATTTTATCTTAATTTCATGTGATTTGATATGGTTTTGGTTTAGTTTGACTTAAAATTGAGGGCATATCCACTAGGGATGTGAGCTCGATCAAATTTGATCAATTTAATTTATGGACCATATGGTGTGCGATGGACCAACTGAGAAGGGGTTATATCAGACTTGTCTTATCTCAATTTTACAAATCCAAAGTGATAGTCTGGGTGAGCTAGCCAACCTAAGGGGTTGCCTTTCGTTGTTGGGAAGAAGGCAATGTAGACTTACATCTTCTAAAAGGGAACAACCACTTTGCGACAACAATTGAAAGTTAGACTACTGAGTGAATTCCATTGGGAACTTATATCAACTCAAGAGTAGTCAGGTGATTCCTATAGGGAGTTTTCCTGACACTGCCCTAAAGATAGGATGCCTACTTAGGAAAAGGTACCACTAGGGGTGTCCTCCTGATCCATAAGTGAATATATATTATGTTTATATGTTTGTGTGGACCCTATTGGTGAGCGAGGGAACACACTGAGAAGGGGCTATGTAAGCCTTGACCTATGTCAGATTTACTGGACCAAGGGAGAATCTGCATAGCCATAAGATGGATTCTCCAACCACAGGGGTGGTTCATATGAAATGGGAATTGTCTAATCTAATAGTAACTCAGGTAGTGTCTAATTGTGTGACAAAGGATGTGATCCAAATATAGTGCCCACAAGGGGGGTGCTGATAAGGGCATTATCCTGAGCCCTGGAAAAGAAAGTCTATAGGTGTAAGGTGGTCAACTCAAGGAGAAAGCATAGTAGATTTACATCTACCATGAGTGATGTATCCTAAGGTGCAAGAACCAACCAACCTAAGGTGTATCCATCAACATGAGTGGTGTATCTACCAACATAGTGAGAACCAACAAATTTAAGGTGCCTGTCAGTGTGTAACAATCAATTTGGAAAGAAACCATGTAGGCCTACAACTTTCCAAGTGGAACCGATCGGGATAGTCCGGCCACATAGACATATGTTATCGACCTAGAGTGACTACTAGGAGCCTCGAGGAAGGTACCAGGACTTGAAGTCAAGAGGAAAGGATCCACTAGAAGACATATCCTAAACCTCAGATATACTCAACCTGGTCAATTCACGAAGGCTAATCTAAGAAGAAAGCATAGTAGACTCACATCCTCTTAAATGAAGCCAACATGAGGTAGCTTACCGACCATGCATTAAGGCCTACCAAACTAACAAGGTGGTGCAAATGCCAAGTAAGAAAGGAAAACATAGCAAACTTACATCCTCCAAAGCAAGAACACCACAGGTGACACCTGACAGAGCCACCACTGAGCATCTGAGTGAGTCGCTGGGGCATTATCTCAACTCAGAGTAGATCGAGACAAAGAATATGTGTTTATTTTATATATCTCTATCTTGTTTGTATTAATGTTGTGTTGATGAAGGATAGGATGCCACTTGGTGTCGTTACACCTACCCTAAACACATCATGGAAGATTCGACACAAGAATACTTTTGACATGGAAGAGATTGAATTATAAATAGAATTTTCATTGATGATAATTGCTTTCAAATATGATTTATAATTTTCATTTTAGTAGAGCTCATTGATTGGAAGCATTGGGTGCTCTCCTTATGATTAATAAGCTAATAAGATCCTCCTTGGTAGGCCTTCTCTAAACCCACTTTTGGCTCATTTCAGATGCTAAATCAAATACAATGCCAAATGATCATTCTACCCTTAGGTCAAAGGCATCACATGAGAGAAATCACACATGTAAGTGGTCATTTCCATTCCTTGGCCACTTGATACTCTCCCAATGGTCCACCTAGGCACCTAAGACACTACCCTACCAAACCCAAGGGGTGGTTGGGTTGGCCATGACCCATGGGAGGTGAAATCACTGAACCCTCCCCATTAGAGCATTTGAAACCCATAGAACACACATGTTTCCTCCTTAGCAACCACCTCCACATCTTCAACCAGCCAAACCAGCCAACTCACCTCCTCTCTACCACCCATGACTCCCTGAAATGGCCAGACTGTCACTATAAGCCAAACTCGATCCCACTGTCCGATCAAGATGAACGGGGGTATACACCACCTCATTTTTACTCAAACACAAGAAAATCATTCCACAGAGCCCTAGCTACTCAAGATGACCTGCTAGATCCAATCCCTAAGCTTCCAAGCTCATTCCTTGATAAAAAAATGCCATTCTCGTCCATCTTGAAATAAGACACTCCCATTTCTGACCTAACTTCCCCATTTCACCATGAAACTCAAATTAACTTTGCACACACCTTCCTGAGGCCTCTTTATGCAAGAATAAATCATCTCCCAAGCTTCTCGAGCACCAGAGATGGGACTTTTATCAAAGATGAGCTCCAAGTCATCGGTTCATGGCCTTCCGAGTGAACGTCAAGGAATTGATCTAATTGCTGCTCAGCAAGGCTTTGTCTCCACTATATTAAGCTTCCTCAATCATTTGAGCTACCAGTCTTGAGCTCTGGCAAGGTATACTTCCAAAATTGATACTTAAGCAAAAATGGGTTGGAGCTTTTTGAAGAAAACTTGCATCTCATGTGATCTTGACTGTTAAATCCCCTCTGATCAATGTCGTGAAGGTGTGGGATCCTTTTATAGTTGATTGGAGCTTGGGGAAGCTTGAATCAAGTGAGCAATGGTGGACGGACTCCATTCTCCCTCCCTCGTGTGACGTTAGATCACGCATTGTCCATTTTGCATGATCAACATTGACGGTCATGATTTGATTCGCTATATCAATCTGATTTAATCCTATGTGGGATTAATCGTAGCTGTCTGATCTTAAATCGTATGACAGACGAGAAAGTGCATACACCGCTATCATGTAGGTGCTGAGTCGGATAAGTTTTAAGTAGCCAATCTCACAGCGCCATGTGGAAAGTGTGTCACATGGAGCCAATAGGATTTGGCTTTAATTAGGTTTAATTAATCATTTTTAATGGCTAAAACTTAAAAATCATAAAAAATCATAGAGAAATAAAAAATGCAAATATATACTCATTTTAAAGGTATTTCGGAGGAGAATTAATTAAAAATGATCTTAACTAATTTTGAACAGTAATTAAAGTTTAATTAAGGTTTAATTACAAATTTATTTAATTTAATTACTCCTTAATTACTTGAGCAATTAAACCCAAATTTAAGGGGTTAATTTAATGTGATGACCTCTACCTCCCATGATTTTCTTGGTATTTATTGCTCACTTAATTAGGAAAATTGACTAATTAATCCTTAACTACTCTTTTAAGTTGATTAATGATTAATTAATCCCAAGAACTATAATAAATTAGTTAATTAAGTTTATTAATCTTTGTTCAACATTAAGTGAACTAAGGAATAGGGTTGGGACCCTTTTCCCTAAGTTCATTTCACCCTATTTTAAAATGAAATTAATTAAGATTGAACTTTTAATTAAATCACTTAATCAAATTGAAATCATAATCACATCGACCCAATTAATTAAATCATGGGGTAGATCTTTAGGTGTTTAATAACCCAAAGGAATTTAATGAAATTATGGTTAGTCCACATGTGTGGAAAACCATAGAATAATTAATTAAGTCCCTTAATCTAATTAACTATTAATCATGAGCCAATGACATTAGGCCCCTTCTATTTCCTAGATCATTGCAAGTTTATTTTCCATGCATATCATGTTGGCTCATAATTATTTAGTTAATTACATTAAGGTGACATAGGTAAGAGTAATTAATTCATCTAACTAAGGGTTCAACTTAATTAACCCATAAACTCAACTTAATTACATTTCCTTAAATTAAATCAAATCGCTAATGTGGGCATGGGTTTAGAAAAACAAGTGATGACTTTTGTTCTCCTCTTTAAATAAAATAAAATCCAAAACTTAATTAATAAAGAAGCTTTGGTTTGATTTAAATAATCTTATTTGATTTGATTGTCCTTAAGAACTAGTTTGGTTGAAAAAATAACATTCTTATATTTGATTGTCCTCCTTCAAATAATGTTAAATTTGGTATGTCATTTGAATTCATGCAACCATCTTTTCAAAATCAAGGAAAATAAAATGGATTCACTTTAAGTATGCTTGCATGTGTTGATTTAATTTAATATATGCATGGCTATTATCACTATTAAATTCAAATATATTTTTCAAAAGCTTATAAATGAATAATAATGTGTTATGATGCTAGTTATAAATACATAAGAAATGCATGTGCTTATAGCTTTAAGTGTATGAATGTTGAGTTCTCTTTCCTCTATTCATGTGTTGATTTATATAAGATTAAATGGTAATGGGTATATATTCTGACATCCCGAACACAGGCTTTAGCTAGCCCCAAGGAGGTCATTTGATTACCTCGCTCTTATTTAACAATGACGCATCATTTGATTTCATTTCTATGTATTTCAACATTAGAATTTGGATAGAGCTTTAATTCATATATATAAATTCAATAAAAAATACAATCTTTGCATGGTTTTCTTTCCTCATTTATGTATACATCCATGTGTGTCCAAGAAAGTATATAGTGAACATCCTGGAATATGAGGTTTTTAGTTAGCCCCAAGGAGGTCATTTGATTACCTCACCTCCTGGTTTAACACATGACGTATTTATCTTTGTACATGTATATGTATATGTGAATGAAAATCTATTTTACATTAAAATTGCATGCATTCATAATTGACTAAGTGGTTGAATTAATTATCCATATGATTTGGAGCTTACTTCCTATGTTCATGTATGAATTTACATATGTTTGAATGCAAAATGGGTATATACCGACATCCCAAGAATAGGCTTTAGCTAGCTCCAAGGAGGTCATTTGAATACCACACTTTTTTGGTTTAACAATGGCACATGCTTATTTAATTTCATTCTTATGCCCTTTTTGTATAAGAATTTGGATAAAGTTTAAAATTAATATGTTTAAATAATTCAATCAATTAAAATATAAATTCTAAATATACACATACATTCATTATTTAAGTGTGCTAAAATATGTTGCATGTATAGATATACTTAGATTAAATCATATGCATGTTACATGTGATGGAAAAGAATGATTTAATATATGTGTGGTAGTAATTCAATTAAATTAATCTTAAGATGCCTTTCATTTTGAATAGGATTATTTAAAGTGAACTTAAGATTAATTAAATCATTTAATAAGCCATTCACTAAAGAGAACTAAATCAAATTAATATACTTTAGAAAGTGACTTAAGTGGGATGAAAGAGGGCAATCCTCTTTCCTCTTTTATAACACTTAGTTGCTAAGTGTAATAAAATGAAACAAAAGAAAACACAAATTAAAATTCTCAAATCAATTAAACTACTTCAAGTGAAATCAACCTTTCATGTTAAATTGAATCCTTCTACACTTAGAAAATATAACACTAATGCCTAACAAGACATACCACACAAGCTTTAATACACACATTAGAATTAAGTCACCACTTATAGCTCTAAGTTAGGATGGTGTATGATGTGATGTATGTTCTATTTTATGATGTATTATTTTAGATTAGATGTTAGGGTGTATGCTTCGTAGACTTGATGATAGGTCAATATTAGCCTAATCATGTTTTCTGTAGGGGATTATGCTTAGGGGATGCTTAAAAAAAATGAAACCTTTTTTATAGGTTGCTTAAATCTTAAGCATAATCCAAGTTAGATGTGTGGGCTTAGTTACCTATGTGTAGGTACTAAGTCCAAATTATAAATACAACTTTGGGATTATATGTATATTTAGCTAACCCTATTTTGTGGTGTAGTTAGATTTACTTTTGCCACATAAATGTAATTTTTCAATAGAATTAGATTAGTGTTATGGGGATTAGGATGAGCAATGGCCATAAGGTTTTGTCTTCGGGTGCCCTATGATGCCTTTGAAGCAAGCACCATCCAAATCAAAGAGGAACCAAATCAGAAATGGAGATATGAAGAAAGAAGACCCCCATAGCATTTAATACAGTTATAATTATTCTTTCATATTCTAGGTTATATAAGGGTAGAGCTCGACTACCCATCTTTTCTCTCTTTGGGTTATATAGAGGTACCTAACCTCACCTACCTTTTATTCTTTTATGATAGTTTATATAATTATTTAATGTTATGTTTACATTGTGCATTAGGATGACATGCTTTTAATAGTTTCTTAAATGATTGATGCTTTAATGTGTGGCTTGTATATGATTAGGCTCTTAGGATAAAAAGAACTTTTCTACCCAACTAATCACTCATAACAAAATTTTAAACATCTCATAACCTCATCATAAAGCCTAAGACATAAATAAGATAATTAAAAGATTTAGGAACACCTTAGCTGTATGGTTGTATGTTTCACATCATGTTTGCATACTCTTTCTCTCTTGAACATGAAGGATATCCATGCTTGTACAATAAAGGAATGCTTGACCTGTGAGAGCATTCCTTGTGGTGGAGAACACCTTCTTCTAGCTGATTTGACCTATAACCTATTTTATCATGCATTTAGGCATAAGAAATCCTAAAGCCTATATCAAAATGATGTGTCTAAAATGAAATAAAATTGGAAAATATTTTGCATCTATAGATTAAGTCATATGCTCATACCACTAGTGCTTTAGTCTCTTAGGGAGTGTGTTTAGGACTTTAATCTCTTTCTAATTAAATAAGTACCCTAGCTATCTTGCAATTCATAAGACCAGACTATATGGTTTTAAGATCATTGGAGGAGTTAGCGACCACTCTAGGTAGTTATAAGTCTAGAAGTTGGACAATTTATTCTGTCTTGTGGAGGTAAAACCCTTATGTCCACCTATCTCTTAGATTTAGGTCATGCTTTTAGCTCATACTAAAGCTCCCGATTTAGATCCAGGTAGCTATTTTCTGATATAATCATAAATCCTCACCTCTTAGGCATTCCCACAACCTTGTGTTGGTGCATTATAAGCCATAGTAATCTAATTAAATTTTAACTCAAAACATATAAATCTATTCAACTTTAAAATTATAAAGCTCAACCATTGGATAGATTGGAATGCTCATGATGCTTCCTAGTATCATGAGAATTTACTACTTATTTCATTTGGATTCCAAAAATAATTCTTCTTCTTAAACTTTCTCAATTGATTTTCCAAATAAAACCAATCTTTTGATAGTCTAACCTTGAAATCTTTGGAGATGATAATTGTCTACTTTAATCGAGAGTATTCTTAGGAAATTTCATTTCCTAAGATGTAATTAACTATAGAGGCTTGCCTCCATAGGGAACTTAAAAACCTAGTTTAATATAAACCTTGCTTTATTCATCCATGTAAAGTAGGAGAGAAATCTCTCGTACATTCGAAGACCCATCAAGCCTAAAGAGTCTTTATTATGTGATTAGGTCCATTGTAGGGTGATATTTCTATCTTTCGAGATAGTACATCATACTTCAATGGTGTCCCCCCCTACATCCAAAAATAAACACCACAAGGCCCTCTCTCGTTGTTCATTGAATTTTCTCAACACTATTCTTTCTTTTTGGATTTTGGAGATGTCGATCCCCAAGTAGGCAAGGGTTCTTAGACTCATAATGTAGACTGATACACCTGGTTCAACCAGAACTCTAGATAGCTTGTATCTGCCAACATCCACTATAATGTAATGTGACAGTTGTGCTCGGTCGTCCCTAAGAGTATGTCTTCATCGCTGAATGTAACTCCTAAGATGTCCTTCAAGTGACATGCCTCAACTTTAATAGCGATCAGCTGAGCTAAGTATATATCTAGATCAAGTAAGGCCTTGATTAGAGATTCCCTCATTTTTTTGGATAAGACAAGGGTGTCGTATATGCTTAACATAGCTAGAAACTTTCTAAGGTAGGCTAGGACATTGTAATAAAATCTGGCTTGGTCCTCCATAAGCATATCTATGGGTGGAGCATCCTATGGAGGGGCTATCTATGCACTCAAACAAATGACTTACTTACCCTTATCCTAAGGTGCTACCCAATGAGGTAGAACAATGTCACTCCGTAAGTTGACTATAGTGACTTCTTGGAATGATGAGCTTGTGGAAAGTTCTACCTTCTCATTGGGCATACCTACAGTTTCTCCTATGGGATCTTCAGAGTCAGTTAACTCCAACTTAATCTCAAGAAGTAAACCAGATTGATTCATAGAAAGGATAATCCATCAATCAAAAGGAAAGGATCATAACTACTAGAGCTATTTTTTATTTAGTCTCGAGAGCTTTCAATAGAATAAAATCAAGAGCATCGATAATATATAAGTAGAAATAGCTTTCTTCATTAATATCTATTTGGGTGGAGGTACATTATGTAAAATCAAAAGTAAGTAAGTAAGGGATTTAGTGCCCTTATCTAGATACAACGTTCCCCGCCGGTAGAAGAGGAGCTAGTAGAAGAGGTGGTAACTTTAACGGTGGAGGGAGTACCAGACTCGGATGGTGGCTGTGCTACTGGACTATCCTCAAGTATGGTGGGTCGCATGATGGGTCACACCTCCTCGAAGTTGTCCTTGCAACTAGCAAACATTCCTTGGTGTTGAGGTTTGAGCTATTTCGTGCACCTACAAGAAAAGCTTCTTGATCTTAGAAATGATCTTCTTAGATTCGATAGGGAGATATCCTAACCTTCTTTGGTCTTAAGAAGATCAAGTATCCCCAAGGATCACTCTAATAACCGGATGGTTGTTCTAATAAGTATTCCTTAGGATAACTATGGCTCTCAACTTGTATACCTCAAGCTAGTCCTTAAAAGTGATACAATCCTCTAAGACATGGCCTAACAACATATAGTAGGGCAGCTAGATCACCGCTCTTGTCCACTTCCTCCGCCTCTAGACTAGTAATGAAAGTCGTTTCTTTAAGAGATTCTTAAAGATTTTCCTAACTACCTCCCTCTTGAATGAATATGGCTTATTCAATCTATCGACAAGAGTAGGTGGAAAGTAGCTACCTGGTGATGGATATGAATACCGCTGCTAGGTAGGCTACTGAGGTGGTGGAAATGGTCGTTGTGATGGCTGTGGTGGCCGGTATGATGGTCGAGGTGGTGGAAGAGGGGGTGGAAAAGGAGGTTGTTGAGCTCATAGTCTCTCATACTGAACTCTGGCTAGCTACTTCTCTCTGTCCATTGACACAGCTATCCCTAGCTTCTTCTTAAACACCTTCTGTGGCTTGGGCCTATAAGATTGGTCGGGAAAGGGCAACTATTTGGCTTCTTCTTAAAGGCTTTCCTCCTTGATGATTAATTTCTCAAATGTTTTGATGGTAAAGCCCTTAAGCATGAAGGCAATCGGGCCATGGATATTCTTGAGAAGATTCTCAATGCCATGCTATTCGATAGCTGTGGTTAGCATTTCTTGCACAGGTTGTGCCACTTGAGAATGTAATCAACAAATGACTAATTGAGTTTCTATTTCTCTGTAATGAGGTCGCCTACAATCACCCTCTATTGAGTTGAAACAAAGCACTTGATGAAGAGGTGCTCCAACTCAGTAAATGTGTCCATCGAACTGCTGGGCAGTTCGACATACCAATCAAATGCAACAACTGACATACTGATAACAAAATGGCAAAAGAGGACCGAATTGCTGCCACCATTGTTGCACATCTGGCTCTAAAGTGTGCAATGTGTTACCGTGGGTTCCCACTACCATCAAAGAACTTGAAGGATGGCTGCATAATATGCTAAATAAAATAAAAGCTAAATAAAAACCTAAACCTAAAAAATAAACCTAAAAATAAAAACTAAAAATTAATAAAAAATAAAACCTAAACCCTAAACTAAAAAAAACATAAACCTAAAACAAACAAAATAAAATAAACATAAACCTAAATTAAAATAAACTAAACTAAAATAAATAAAACCTAAACCTAAATTTAAAATAAACTAAACCTAAACCATAAACTAAATAAACTAAAATAAATAAAAATTAAACCTAAACCAAAACTAAAAAAAAATAAACCTAAAATCAAAACCTAAAATCAAAACCTAAACCTAAACCTAAAACTAAAACTAAAAAATAAAAACTAAACCTTAAAGTAAAATAAAAATAAAACTAAACTAAAAGTAAAGATAAACCAAAACCTAAACCTAAAAAATAAACTAAAACAAAAATTCTTAAACTAAAATAAAAAAAAACCTAAACTAAAATAAATAAAACTAACCTAAATAAACTAAACTAAATAAAAATAAAAAATAAACTTAAATAAAAATAAAAAATGAAATAAAATAAATAAATAAAAAATAAACTAAATAAACCTAAATAAACATTAATAAAAACATAAATTAAAATAAATAAAAAATAAACCAAATAAACTTAAACCTGTTGGTTTACTTAATTTTAAAATTAAAAAACCTTAAACCACATATCCTAAATCCTAAACCCTAAACCCTAACCTTAAAACTGAACCTAAACCCGAAACGCTAAACCTTCAACCCTAAACCCTAAACCCTAAAAGCCCTAAACCTTAAAACCTAAATAGTAAACTAACCCTAAACCCTAAAACCTAAAACCTAAACCCTAAACCCCAAACCCTAACCGAAACCCTAACCATAACCCTAAACCCTAAACCCTAAGCTCTAAACCCTAAAACCCTAAACCCTAAACCATAAACTAACTCTAAACCCTAAATCTTAAACCTAAACCCTAAACTAACCCTACACCCTAAGCTAACCATAAACCATAAACCCTAAAAACCCTAAACCCTAAAAACCCTAAACCCTGAAGCCTATACACTAAAGCCTAAACCCTAAACCCTAAACCCTAAACCCTAACCCTAAAGCTTAAACCCTAAAACCATAAACCCTAAAGCCCTAAACCCTAAACCCTAAATCTTAAACCCTAAACCATAAACCCTAAACCTAAAACTTAAAAACCTAAACCTAACTAAATAAAACAAAAAAATAAAATAAATAAAAAACCTAAACCTAAATAAAATAAAATAATAAAATAAAATAAAAACCTAAACTAAAACCTAAACCTAAGCATAAAAATAAAATAAATAAAAAACGAAAATAAACTAAAATAAAATTAATAAAAACCTAAACTAAACAAAAAAAATATAAACTAAGAATAAAAAACCTAAATAAAAATAAATAAATGTAAAATAAAAATTAAGGAAACTTAAAATAAAATAAAATAAAAACAAAATAAAGACCTAAACCTAAAAAATAAACTTAAAAACAAAACTTAAAAAAAAATAAAAAATAAAACCCATACCCTAAACTAAAAATAAACACTAAACCTAAAATACAAATAAAATAAACAAAATAAAATAAACCTAGACCAAAGCTAAAATAAACTAAACCAAAATAAATAAAACCTAAACTAAAACCTAAAATAAACTAAACCTAAACTTGAAACTAAATAAAAGAAAATAAATTAAAAATAAACCTAAACCTAAACTAAAAAATAAAACCTGATAATAAACCCAAAATAAAAACCTAAAACCTAAACCTAAAAAACTAAAATAAAAACCTAAACCTAAACCTAAAAAAAAATTGAAACCTAAAAAATAAAATGAAAATAAAACTAAACTAAAAAATAAACTTAAACCTAAACCAAAATAAAAAAATAAACTAAAATAAAAATCCTAAAATAAATAAACTAAACTAAATAAAAATAAAATAAACCTAAATCAAAATAAAAATAAAATGAACTAAAATAAAAAATAAACTAAATAAACCTAAACCTACCAGTTTACTTAATTTAAAAATAAATAAAAAAACCCTAACCCTAAAACTAACCCTAAACCCTAAACCCTGAACCTACAACCCAAAACCCAAAACCCAAAACCCTAAACCCTAAAAAACTCTAAACCCTAAACCCTAAGCTAACCCTAAACCCTATACCTTAAAAACCCTAAACCCTAAAGCATAAATGAGAAAACTTAAACCCTAAACACTAAACCCTAACCCTAAACCCTAAACCCTAAACCCTAAAACCCTAAAACCCTAAATCCTAAAATCCTAAACCATGATCCCTAAACCCTAAAAACCTAAAAACCTAAACCTAAACTAAATAAAAGCTAAAAATAAAATAAATAAGAAAACCTAAACCTAAATAAATTAAAAAAGTAAAATAATATAAAACCTAAGCTAAAACCTAAACCAAAACCTAAAACTAAAATAAAATAAATAATAACATAAACTAAACTACAAAGAGAATAAAAGCTTAATAATAAAAAACTTGAATAAAATAAAAATTGAACTTAAAATAAAATTAAAATAAACCTAACATAAAATAAAATAAAAACTAAATAAAAACCTAAACTTAAAAAATGAACCTAAAATAATAACCTAAAAATAAATAAATAATAAAACTTAAACCATAAACTAAAAAAAACCTAAACCTAAACTAAAATAAACTAAAATAAATAAAACCTAAACCTAAACCAAAACTAAATAATATAAAATTAACTAAATAAAACCTAAACCTAAACTAAAAAATAAAACCAAAAAATAAACCTAAATAAAAACCTAAAATCTAAACATAAAAAATAAAATAAAAACCTAAACCAAAAATTAAAAATAAAAAGTAAAACTTAAACCTAAAAATAAAATAAAAATAAAACTTAACTAAAAAATTAACTTAAAGCTAAACCTAAACCTAAAAAAAATAAACTAAAATAAATAAATAAATAGACTAAACTAAATAAAATAAACTAAAATAAATAAATAAAACTGAATAAACTAAATAAACCTAAACCTGCCGGTTTACCTCATTTTTTTAAAAAAAAAAAACCTAAACCCTATTCTATCCATAAACCCTAAACCCTAAAAATGAACTAAAAAAAATGTAAACCTACCAGTTTACTTAATTTGAAAATAAGCCTAAACTAAAACCTCAACCCTAAATCTAAAACCTAAACCCTAAACCATAAACCCTAAAATAAAAAAAATAAAAAATAAAACCCTAACCATAAACCCTAAACTGTAAAACTAAACCAAAAGCCTAAACCCTAAACCCAAACGCAACCCTAAACCCTAAAACCCTAAATAGTAAACCTAAAACCCAAAACCTAAAACCCTTAACCCTAAACCATACACCATAAACCCTAAATCATAAACCCTAAACCCTAAAAACCCTAAAACCTAAAGCCTAAACACAAAATCCTAAACCCTAAACTCTAAACCCTAACCCTAAACCCTAAACGCTAAAACCCTAAACCCTAAACCCTAAACCCTAAAAACCTAAAAACCTAAACCTAAATGATAAAATAAAATAAAACTGAACTAAAAAATAAACCTAAACCTAAACCTAAAAATAAAAAATAAACTAAAATAAAAAACCTAAACTAAAATAAATAAACCAAAAATAAATACAGTAAACTAAATAAAAATAATAAATAAACCTAAACAAAAATAAAAAAATAAAACCTAAACCCTAAACTAACCCTAAACCCTAAAAAGTAAACTAAATAAATCTAAACCTACCAGTTTACTTATTTTAAAAATAAAACCCTTAAACCCTAAATCATAAATCGTAATCCCTAAACCCTAAACCCTAAACTTAAACCTTAAAACTAACCCTAAACCCTAAACCTACAACAATAAACCTACAACCTTAAACCCTAAACCCTGAATCGTAAACACTAAACCCTTAAAAACCCTAAACCCTAAACCTTAAGTTAAAACTTGAACCCAAAAATTAAAACCTAAACACTAAACCCTAACCCTAACCATAAACCCTAAACCTATAACCCTAAACCCTAAACCCTAAACCCTAAACCATAAAACCCTAAACCCCAAACATAAAATCATAAACCCTAAACCCTAAACCCTAAACAATAAACCCTAAACACTAAACCCTAAACCCTAAACCATAACAACCCTAAACCCTAAAGCCTAAACTCTAAATCATAAACCCTAAACCCTATACCCTAACCCTAAACCCAAAATGCTAAAACCCTAAACCCTAAAACTCTAAACCCTAACACTAAACCCTAAAAATAAAAAAAACTTAAACCTCATAAAATAAACTCTATATTTAAACCAAAAAAATAAATTAAAATAAAAAACATAAACTAAAATAAATAAACTAATCTAAATAAAAATAAAAAATAAAATAAGCTAAAATAAAAAAATAAATTAAGTAAACTAAATAAACTTAAACCTTCAAGTTTAATTAACTTTAAAAAAAACCCTAAATCCTAAATCTTAAACACTAAACCCTAAACCCTAAAACTAAATAAAAACCTAAACCTTAAAAATAAACCTAAAATAAATAAAAAATAAAACCTGAACCCTAAACTAAAAATAAAACTAAACCTAAAATAAACAAAATAAAATAAACATGAACCTAAACACAAATAAACTAAACAAAAATAAGTCTAACCTAAACCTAAACCTAAACTAAACTAAACCTAAACCCTAAACTAAATAAAATAAAATAAACTAAAAATAAACCTAAACCTAAATTAAAAAAACAAACCTAAAAATAAACTTAAAATAAAAACCTAAAACTTAAACCTAAAATAATAAAATAAAAACCTAAACTTAAAGTTAAAAATAAAAAATAAAACCTAAACCCAAAAAATAAAATAAAAATAAAATAAACTAAAAAATAAACATAAACCTAAACCTAAACTTAAAAAATAAACTAAAATAAAAGAAAGTAAACTAAAATAAAAATAAAAAAACCTAAATAAAAATAAAAAATAAAATAAACCAAAATAAATAAAAAATAAAATAAATAAACCTAAATAAAAATATAAATTAAAATAAAATAAAATAGAAAAAATAAACTAAATAAACCTAAACTTCTTGGTTTACTTAATTTTAAAAACAAAAAAACCCTAAACCTGAATCCCTAAACAATAAACCCTAAACCCTAAACCCTAAACCCTAAACCCTAAACCACAACCTTAAACCAACAACCCTAAACCATAAAATGCCCTAAACCCTAAACCCTAAACCCTAAACTAACCCTAAACCCTAAACCCCTAAACCCTAAAGTCTAAACCCTAATCCTAACCCTAAACTCTGAACCCTAACCCGAACCCTAACCCTAAACCCTAAACACTAAACCCTAAAACCCTAAACCCTAAACATTAAACTAACCTATACCCTAAAAACCCTAAACCCTAATTCTTAAACCATAAAACTTAAACCCTAAACCCTAAACCCTAAACACTAAACCCTAAACCCTAAACCTTAAACTAACCCTATACCCTAAGCTAACCCTAAACAAGAAACCCTAAAAACACTAAACCCTAAAGCCTAAACACTAAACACTAAACCCTAAACCCTAAACCTAAACCTTAAACCTTAAAATCTTAAACCCTAAAATTGTAAACTATAAACCCTAAACCCTAAACCTTTAACCTAGAATCCTAAAAACATAAACCTAAACTAATTAAAACCTAAAAATAAAATTAAAATAACTAAACCTAAATAAAATAATGTAATAAAATAAAAGAAACACCTAAACTTAAACTTTAAAAAAATAATAATAAATTAAAGAAATTCTTAAACTAAACTAAAAAATAAAATAAACCTAAGATTAAAAAGGTTTCATAAAATAAAAATAAACATAAAATAAAAATAAAATCAACATAAAATAAAATAAAGTAATAACTAAATAAAAACCTAAACCTAAAAATTAAACCTAAAAATAAATAAAAAATAAACCTAAACCCTAAACTAAAAAAAACCAAAACCTAAAATAATAATAAAATAAACCTAAACATAAACTAAAATAAATTAAACTAAAATAAATACAACCAAAACCTAAACCCTAAACTAAAGCTAAATCTAAACCTAAACTACATAAAATAAAATAAACTAAAAATAAACCTAAACATTAATTAAAAAATAAAATCTAAAAATAAACCTAAAACCTAAACCAAAAAAAAATTTGTAAGCCTAAACATAAAAATAAAAATAAACCATAAACCTAAAAAATAAAATAAAAATAAAACTCAATTCAAAAAAAATAAATAAACCTAAACCTAAATAAAAAAACACTAAAAGAAAAAACCTAAACTAAAATAAATAATCTAAACTAAATAAAAATAAAATATGAACAAAAATAAAAATAAAAAATAAAAAACTAAAATAAATAAAAAATAAGCTAAATAAACTAAATAAACCTAAACCTATCAGTTTATTAAATTCAAAAAGACCCTAAACCTTAAATCGTAAACCCTAAATCCTAAACCCTAAAACTAACCCTAAGCCCTAAACCATAAACCTACAACTCTAAACCGACAATCCTAAACCCTAACCCTAAACCCTAAACCCTAATCCTAAATCCTAAACCTTAAAAGCATAAACCTTAAAACCATAAACCCTAAACCATAAACACTACACCCTAAACCCTAAACCCTAAACTCTAAACCCTAATGCTAAACTTTAAACCTAAACCCCAAACCCTAAACCTAAACCTAAAGTTACTAAGTACATCACTGTCAAACAGGCTCAATCTAGATCTGGTAAAGGAGGCAAAGGTGGAGGCGGTGATTATCATAGTGGTAGTGGGGGAATAGGAACTACGGTGGATATGGAGGTGGTGGTCGAAGTAGTGGTGGTTATGGAGGCAGGAGGAGCGATGGAGGTTACAGCCATAGTGGTGGCAGAGGGAGAGATTGAAGATATGATGGTGGATCTTGTTACTCAAGAGGTTGGGGTGGTTCTGATAGAAATTAGACAAATTGAAGAACGAATGATCCGATATGCTGCTTATGGAACTTTGTCTTTACACTAAAGACAGTTCTAGTTATCTAGGGTCTTTGATTTGCTCTATGTGTGCTCATTTTTGATTTATGTCATCGCTTGTGTCTTAGAAAACTTGGTGTGTTACTTAGTTGATGAAATTAAAAAAAATGAAATGTTGAATCCAAATTTGTTCTGTGTTAAAAAAAAGCCAAAACCCTAAACCCTAAACTAAAACCTAAACCCTAAACCTAAAAGCTAAACTCTACACCCTAAACCCTAAACCCTAAAAACCCCAAACCATAAACCCTAAACCGTAAAACACTAAACCCAAAAACCTAAATCCTAAACCCTAAACCCTAAACTCTAAACCCTACACCCAAAAACTTATACCTTAAACTCTAAACCCTCAACTAACCCTAAACCTTAAACCCTAATAAGCTAAAAAAGCTAAACCTAAACTAAATAAAATCTAAAATACAATAAATAAAAGAACATAAACCAAAATAAAATAAAATAATGAAATAAAATCAAAACCTAAACTAAAACCTAAACCTAAACCTAAACCTAAAAAGAAACTAAAATAAAAAATAAATATAAACCTAAACTAAAATAAAAAAATAAAAACCAAAATAAAATAAAAACTAAACCTAAAATAAAAATAAAATAAAATAAAAACTAAATAAAAACCTAAACTTAAAAAATAAACCTAAAAATAAATTAAAAAAAAAACCTAAACCCTAAACCTAAAATATTTTAAACCTAAACCTAAACTTAAACCCTAAATAAAATAAAATAAAATAAAAATAAATCAAAACCTAGACTAAAAAAGAAAACCTAAAATTAAACCTAAAATAAAAACCTAAAACCTAAACCTAAAAAAATAAAATAAAAACTTAAACCTAAAGCTAAAAATAAAACATAAACCTAAAAAGAAAAAATAAAACCTAAACTTAAAAAATAAAATAAAAATAAAACTCAACTAAAAAATAAACCTAAACCTAAACCTAAACCTAAAAAATAAACTAAAATAAAAACATAAACTAAAATAAATAAACTAAACTAAATAAAAAGAAAAAATAAACATAAATAAAAATAAAAAATAAAATAAAGTAAAATAAATAAAAAATAAACTAAATAAATCTAAACCTATCAAGTTTACTTAATTTAAATTAAAAAACCCTAAACCTTAAATCTTAAACCTTAAACCCTAAACCCTAAAACTAACCCTAAACCCCAAAAAACCTTAAACCCTAATCGTAAACCCTAAACCTTAAAAGCATAAACCGTAAAACCCTAAACTATAATCCCTACACCCTAAACATTAAACCCTAAACCCTAAACCCTAACCCTAAACACTAAACCCTAAACCCCAAACCCTAAACCTAAACCTAAGTAATTAAATATATTAAAAATAAACATAAACCCTAAAACCTAGTAAAGCTAAACTTAAACCTAAACCCTAAGAATGGGTAACCTGATGGCAGAACATCACCGCCAAATAGGCTCGCCTAGATCAAGCATGGAGGTGAAGGCGGAGGCTTTATCATAGTGGTGGTGGGGAACTGGAGGTGCTAGTGGATATAGAGGCAAGGGTCGAGTAGTGGTGGTTATGGGGTGGGAGGAGTGATGAGGTTACATGGTGGTGGTGGCTGGGAGAGATCGTGGATATGATGGTGGGTCTCCAAAGTGGTCGGGTGGTTCTGGGAACTGAGAAACCAAGAATGGCCAATCTAATGCTGCTTATGGAACTATGCCTTTATGGTTCTAGTTATCTAGGGTCTTTGATTTTCTCCATGCGAGCTCATATTTTATCTATGTTGTTTATTGTCTCTTAGAAAACTTGGTGTGTTACTTGGTTAATGAAATTAAAAAAAGAAATGTTTAATCTAAATTTATTCTCTATTAAAAAAATAAAACAAAAACCCGAAACCCTAAACTAAAACTTGAACCCTAGACCTAAAACCTAAACCCTAAACCCTAAACCCTAAAAACCCCAAACCCTAAACCATAAACCATAAAATCCTAAACCATAAATGTGAAAACCTAAACCCTAAACCCTAAACCATAAAGCCTACACCCCAAACGCTTAAACCCTAAACCCTCAACTAACATAAAAAAGCTAAAAAGCTAAGCTAAAACTAAATAAAACCTAAAAATAAAATAAATAAAAAACCTAAACCAAAATAAAATAAAAAAAATAAAATAAAATAAAAACCTAAACCTAAACCTGAAAAGAAACTAAAATAAAAAATAAAAACTAAACTAAAATAAAATAAATGAAAATCTAAACTAAACTAAAAATAAAACATAAATAAAATAAAAACTAAACCTAAAATAAAAATAAAATAAACTGAAAATAAAAGAAAATAAAAATTAAGTAAAAACTTAAACCTATAAAAATTAACCTAAAAATAAAACCTATAAATAAATAAAAAAGAAAACCAAACCATAAACCTAAAATACACTAAACCTAAACCTAAACCTAAATTGTAAATAAAATAAAATAAACAAAAAATAAAGCTAAACCTAAACTAGAAAATAAAATTTAAAATTAAACATAAACCTAAAAAAATAAAATAAAAACCTAAACCTAAACCTAGAAATAAAGAATAAAACCTACACCTAAAATAAAAAAAAAACAAACTAAGAAATAAACCTAAACTTAAACCAAAACCTAAAAAATAAACTAAAATAAAAAACCTAAACTAAAATAAATAAACTAAACTAAATAAAAACAAAAATAAACCTAAATAAAAAACAAACTAAAATAAATAAAATGTAAACTAAATAAACTACATAAACCTATACCTACTAGCCTACTTAAATTTAAAAAAAATAAAAGTTATAAAAAAAATTTAAAAAAATAAAAAACACACCTAACCCTAAACCCTAAACTTTAAAGCTTAAACCCGAACCCTACAATCCTAAACCTTAAACCCTAAACCATTAAACCCTAAACCCTAAAGCCTAAACTCTAAACTCTAAAGACTAAACCCTAAACCCTAAACCCTAAATCCTAAAACTTACAACCCTAAACCCTAAACCCAAAAACCTAAACCCTAAAAACCTAAAAACCTAAACCTAAACTAAATAAAACCTAAAAAAATAAGATAAATGAGGAAACCCAAACCTAAATAAAATAAAATAATAAAATAGAATAGAAACCTAAACTAAAACTTAAACCTAAACCAAAACCTAAACTTAAAAAAAAAATTTAAAATTAAAATTATACTAAATAAAATAAATAAAAACCTAAACTAAACTAGAAAATAAAATAAACCTAAAAATAAATAACCTTAATAAAATATAAACTAAATGCAAATTAAAATAAAATAAAACTAAATTAAAACCTAAACCTAAAAAAAACCTAAACCCTAAACAAAAAAAACCAAAACCTAAAATAAATAAAATAAAATAAACTTAATCCTAAAATAAAATAAACAAAACTAAAATAAATGAAACCTAAACCTAAACCTAAAATAAACTAAACCTAAACCCTAAACTAAATAAAATAAAATAAACTAAAAATAAACCTAAACATAAACTAAAAAAATAAAACCTAAAAATTAACCTAAAATAAAAAAGCTAAAACTTAAACCTTAACCTAAAAATAAAAAATAAAACCTAAGCCAAAAAAAAGAAAACAAAACTAAACTAAAAAATAAACATAAACCTAAACCTAAACCTAAAAATTAAACTAAAATAAAAAAGATAAAATAAAATAAATAATCTAAACTAAATAAAAATAAAAAATAAACTTAAATAAAAATAAAAAATAAAATAAACTAAAATAAATATAAAATAAACTAAATAAACCTAAATCTACCGTTTACTTAATTTTCTTTAAAAAAAACACTAAACCCTAAACCCTAAACCTTAAACCCTAAACCCTAACCCTAACCCTAAACAATAAACCCTAAACCATAAACCCTAAAACTCTAAACCCTAAACCATAAACTAACCCTAAACCCTAAACCCAAAACCCTAAATCGTAAACCCTAAACCCTAAGGACTAAAGCATAAAGCCTAAACCCTAGACCTTAAACTAACACTAAACTTTAAGTTAACCCTAAACCCTAAACGCAAAACCCTAAAAACATAAAAACTTAAACTTACAAAAATAAATCAAAGAATAGAAAACTTTAATAAAATAAAATTAAACATAAAATAAGAATAAAATAAAAACTAAATAAAACCCAATACCTAAAATAAAAATAAAATAAACAAAATAAACTAAAATAAATAAAACCTAAACCTAAAATAAAGGAAACCTAAATATAAACCAAAACTAAATAAAATAAAATAAACTAAAAATAAACCTAAACCTGAACTAAAAGATAAAACATAATGAGAAACATAAATCTAAAAAAATAAAATAAAAACCTAAACCTAAACCAAAAAATAAAGAATAAAATCTAAACCTAAAAAAGAAAATAAATAAAAAATAATAAAAAACTAAACTAAGAAATAAATTGAAACAAAACCTAAAAAAGAAACTAAAATAGAAAAAATATAAACAAAATAAATAAACCTGAAATAAATAAACTAAATAAAATAAAAATAAAAATAAACTTAAATAAAAAAATCAAACAAACTAAAATAAATAAAAAGTAAACTAAATAAACTAAATAAACCAAAACCTACTAGCTTTCTTAATTTTAAAAAACAAAAAAAATTTAAAAAATTAAAAAGATTAAAGAAAACCCTAACCATAACCCCTAAACCCGAAACCTTAAACCCTAAACCTACAATCCTAAACCTAAACCCTAAACCTTAAAGCCTAAACCCTAAACCCTAAACCCTAAACCTTAAACTCTAAACACTAAAACCCTAAACCCTAAACCCTAAACCCTAAACCCTAAACGTTAGACCCTAAACCCTAAAAACCTAAAAACCTAAACCTAAACTAAATAAAACCTAAAAAATAAAATAAATAAGAAAACCTAAACCTAAATAAAATAAAATAATAAAATAGAATAAAATCCTAAACTAAAACCTAAACCTAAACATAAAAATAAAATAATTTAAAAAATAAAAACTATACTAAAATAAAATAAATAAAATCCTAAACTAAACTAAAAAATAAAATAAAACTAAAAATAAAAAACCTTAATAAAATATATACTATATGCAAAATAGAAGTAAAATTAACCTAAAATAAAATAAAATATAAACTAAATTAAAACCTAAATCAAAAAAACCTAAACCTTAAACTAAAAAAATCTAAACCTAAAATAAAATAAAGCTAAAGCTAAACTAAACTAACTAAACTAAAATAAATGAAACCTAAACCTAAACCTCCCTAAACTAAATCAAATAAAATAAACTAAAAATAAACCTAAAGGTAAACTAGAAAAATAAAACCTAAAAATTAACCTAAAATAAAAAGATAAAACCTAAACACAAAAAAAATAAAATAAAACTTAAACCTAAACCTACAAATAAAAAATAAGACCAAAGCTGAAAAAAAAACTTAAACCTAAAACTAAAAATTAAACTAAAATAAAAGTGCTAAAATAAAATAAATAATGTAAATCAAAATAAAATAAATAAAAATAAAATAAAAAAAATAAAGTAAACCAAAATAAATAAAAATAAACTAAATAAACCTAATTCTACTTTTTAATTTTAAAACACTAAACTCTAAACTCTACCCTACCCTGCATAAACCCTAAACTAAACTAAACCCTAAACTAACCTCCCTAAACTAAACTAAAAAACTATCTATAAAACCATAACCCTAAATAGTATACCCTAAACCCTAAAGCCTAAAGCCTAAACCCTAAGCCCTATACCCTAAACTAACCCTTAACCCTAAGTTAACGCTAAACCCTAAACCCTAAACCCTAAACCTTAAAAACCATAAACCTTAAACCCTAAACTCTAAATCATAAACTGTAAACCCTAAACCTTAAAAATCAAAAAACCTAAACCTAAACCTAAAAATAAAATAAAATAAAAATAAAAATAAACTAAAATAAAATAAAGAAAAACCTAAACTTAAAAAATTAACCTAAGAATAAAAAAATTTAATATAACAAAATAAACATAAAATAAAAATAAAATAAATCTAAAACAAAATAAAATAGAAACTAAATAAACCTAAACCTAAAAAATAAATGTAGAAAAAACCTAAAAATAAGTAAAATATAAAACCTAAACCCTAAATTAAAAAAAAATCCTATACCTAAAACAAAAATAAAATAAACAAAATTAACAAAATTAAATACAACTTAAACCTAAAATAAAGTAAACCTAAACTAAATAAAATAAATTAAACTAAAAATAAACCTAAATCTAAACTAAAAAATAAAACCTAAAAATAAACCTAAAATAAAAAACTAAAACCTAAACCTAAAAAATAAAAAAAATTTAAACCTAAACCTAAAAATAATAAACAAAACTTAAACCTAAAAAATAAAATAAAAATAAAACTCAACTAAAAACTAAACCTAAACCTAAACCAAAACCTAAACTAGAAGAATGAACTAAAATAGAAAATCAGAACTAAAATAAATAAACCTAAAATAAAATAAATAAAAAATAAATATAAATATAAATGAAAAAAATAAAATAAATTAAAATAAATTAAAATCAACTAAATAAACTAAATAAACCTAAACCTATCATTTTACTTAATTTTTTTTAATAAAAACCCTAAACCTTAAATTCTAAACCCTAAACGCTAAACGCTAGAACTAACCTTAAACCCTAAACCATAAACCTACAACCCTAAACCCTAAAGCTTAAACCCTGAAAAACCCTAAACCCTAAACCTTAAACCCTAAAAGCATAAACCCAAAAGCCATAAACCCTAAACCATAAACAATACACCCTAAACCCTAAATCATAAATCGTAGCCCTAAACACTAAACCGTAAACCTAAAGTAACTAAATAAATTAAGACATAATAAACCTAAACCAAACCTAAACCCTAAGAATCGTAGAACTTTGTGACGAACATGCCAAATAGGCTCGATCTAGATGGGCGATGGAAGGCAAGGCAGGTTATCCTGTGGTGGGGAACTAGAGGTCTGGATATGGTGGTGGTGGTCAGGAGTGGTGGTTATAAGGGGGAGCGACGGAGGTTACTGGTGGTGGCGGAGGGAGATCGAGGATGTGATGGTGGATCCTACTACTCTAGAGGGGTGGTTGATGGGAACTAGAAACCAAGAACGGCATCGATCTGCTTATTTTAGAAAACATCTAGTTATCTACGGTCTTTGATTTGCTCTAAGTGTGCTCATTTTAGATCTATGTCATCACTTGTGTCTTAGAATTCTTGGTGTGTTACTTGGTTGATGAAATCAAAAAAAAAATGTTGAATCTGAATTTGTTCTCTATTAAAAAAAACCAAAAATCCTAAACCCTAAACTAAAACTTGATCCTAGACCTAAAAGCTAAACCCTAAACCCTAAAAATCCTAAAATATAAACCCTAAACTTTAAAACTCTAAACCCAAAAACTTAAACCCTAAACTATAAACCCTACACCCTACACCCTAAACCTTAAACCCTAAAGTAACCCTAAACCCTAAACTATAAAACTTAAACCCTAAACCCTAAAATGCTAAAAAGCTAAACCTAAACTAAATAAAACATAAAAATAAAATAAAAATTAGAACCTAAACCAAAATAAAATAAAAAAATAATATAAAATGA
The DNA here is from genome assembly GCA_021442155.1 of Cymbidium sinense. Lineage (NCBI taxonomy): Eukaryota > Viridiplantae > Streptophyta > Magnoliopsida > Asparagales > Orchidaceae > Cymbidium > Cymbidium sinense. The sequence continues at coordinate 199,767,328 of CM038216.1, forward strand.
TAACCTAAACTTAAATCTAAACTTAAAAAGAAACTAAAATGAAGAAATAAAAACTAAGTTAAAATAAAATAAATAATAACCTAAACTAAACTAAAAAATAAAAAACCTAAATAAATTAAAAGCTAAACCTAAAATAAGAATAAAATAGACTAAAAATAAAATAAAATAAAAACTAAATAAAAACCTAAACCTAAAAAATAAACCTAAAAATAATAAAAAAATAAAACCTAAACCCTAAACTTAAAATATACTAAACCTATACCTAAAACTAAACCTTAAATAAAATAAAATAAACTAAAAATAAACCTATAACTAAACTAAAAAATAAAACCTAAAAATAAACCTAAAATAAAAACTGAAAACCTAAACCTAAAAAAATAAAGTAAAAATGCAAACCTGAACCTAAAATAAAAAATAAAACCTAAGCTTAAATAATTAAATAAAAATAACACTCAACTAAAAAATAAACTTAAAGCTAAACCTAAACCTAAAATAAAAAAATAAACTAAAATAAAAAACCTAAACTAAAATAAATAAACATAAAATAACTAAACTAAATTAAACAAAAATAAAAAAAATAAAATAAACTAAAATAAAAATAAATACACTAAATAAACCTAAACCTGTCGGTTTACTTAATTTTTTTTAAAAAAATCCTAAACCTATAACCCTAAATTTACAACCCTAAACCCTAAAAAACTTAAAAATAAAACTCTAAACCCTAAACCCTAAACCCTAAACCTTATAGGCATAAACCCTAAAACCATAAACCCTAAACCATAAGCACTACACCCTAAACCCTAAACCCTAAACCCTAAACCCTAAACCCTAATCCTAAACCCTAAACTTAAACCCCAAACAATAAAGCTAAACCTAAAGTAACTAAATTAATTAATAAATAAACCTAAATCCTAAAACCTAATAAACCTAAACCTAAACCCTAAGAATGGACAGAACCTTGATGACAAGAACATCACTGTCAAACAGGCTCAATTTAGTTCTAGAGAAAGAGGCGAAGGTGGAGGTGGCGATTATCATAGTGGCGGTGGGGGAAATGGAGCTGCTGGTGGATATGGAGGTGGTGGTCAAAGTAGTGGTGGTTATGGAGGTAGGAGGAACGACGGAGGTTACAGCCATAGTGGTGGCGGAGGGAGAGATCGGGGATATGATGGTGGATCCTATTACTCAAGAGGCCGGGGAGGTTCTGATGGGAACTAGACAAACTGAGGAATGATCGATCCGATATACTGCTTATGGAACTGTGCCCTTATAGTAAAGATAGTTCTAGTTATCTGGGGTCTTTGATTAGCTCTATGCGTGCTCATTTTTGATCTATGTCATCCTTATGTCTTAGAAAACTTGATGTATTACTTAGTTGATAAAATAAATAAAAAATAAAATGTTGAATCTGAATTTGTTCTCTGTTAAAAAAAAAGGCCAAAACCCTAAATCCTAAACTAAAACCTAAACCCTAAACCTAAACCCTAAACACTAAACCCTAAGAACCCCAAACCAGAAACCCTAAACCGTAAAACAATAAACCTAAAAACCTAAACCCTAACCCTAAACCCTAAACCCTAAACCCTAAACTCTAAGCCCCCTACAACTCTAAACCTTAATTAAACTAATAAGCTAAAAAGCTAAACCTAAACTAAATAAAACTTAAAAATACAATAAATAAAAGAACATAATCCAAAATAAAATAAAATAATGAAATAAAATTAAAACCTAAACTAAAACCTATATCTAAAAGGAAACTAAAAAAAATAAATAAAAACATAAACTAAACTAAATAAAATAAAATACTTAAATAAAATAAAAACTAAACCTAATATAAAAATAAAATAAAATAAAAACTAAATAAAAATCTAATCCTACAAAATAAACTTAAAAATAAAACCTAAATAAAAAAATAAAACCAAACCCTAAATATTTTTTAAACCTAAACCTAAACCTAAACCCTAAATAAATAAAATAAACTAAAAATAAACCTAAACCTAAACTAGAAAATAAACCTAAAATTAAACCTAAAATAAAAACCTAAAACCTAAACCTAAACCTAAAATAAAATAAAAACATAAACCTAAATAAAATAAAATATAAAACCTAAACCTAAAAATAAAAATAAAACCTAAACCTAAAAAAAATAAAATAAAAAAATAAAATACTAAAAGAAACTTAAACCTAAACTTAAACCTAAAACTAAATTAAAATAAAACCTAAACTAAAATAAACTAAATAAAAGAAAAATAAACATAAATAAAAAATAAAAAATAAAATAAACTAAAATAAAATAAACTAAATAAACCTAAACCTATAGGTTTACTTAATTTAAATATAAAAAACCCTGAACCTTAAATCCTAAACCCTAAACCCTAAACCCAAAACCCTAAAACTAACCATAAACCCTAAACCCTAAAAGCATAAATCATAAAACCATAAACCCTAAACCATAATCCTTACACCCTAACATTAAACAATAAACCCTAAACCCTAACCCTAAACACTAAACCATAAACCCTAAACCTCAACCTAAACTAACTAAATCAATTAAAAAATTAACATAAACCTTAAAACGTAATAAACATAAACATACCTCAATATTGTAATCACCTCAAGTATTAGATTTGTGTGGTGTCCCCATACATCTAAAAATAAACACCACAAGGCCTTCAGATGCCTTGTTCATTGAATCCTCTTAACATCATTCTTTCTTTTTTGAGTTTAGAATGTCAATCCTCAAATCAAGGGTTCTTAGGCTCATATTATTATGACATACACTTGGGTCAACTACTATAATATATCTACCAACATCCAGGAGGTTATGCTCGGCCATCCCTAGGAGTAAGTATTCATCGTTGAATGTAACTCTTAAGATGTCCTTCGAGTGGCATGCCTCCTCTTTAATAGTGGTTAGCTGACCTAAGCATATCTATAGATAAAGTAAGGCCTTGATTATTGATTTTCTCATCTCTTTGGATAAGAGAATGGTGTCGTATATGCTTAACTTAGGTGGAAACATTCTAAGGTGAGTTAAGACAATGTAATCAACTCTAGCTTGGTCCTCCTTAAGCATATCCATGGGTGGAGCATCTTATGGAGGGGCTATCTGCTTATTGAAACCAATGACTTGCTTACCCTCAATATGAAAATCAAGAGCATCAAAAATACAATATATATAATAGAACTTCTTCATTAATTTCTATTTGGGTGGAGGTATATGATAGAAATCAAGTAAAGTAAGTAGAGTAAGAGATTTAGTGCCCTTATTAGCAGATACAATGCTCCTACCGGTAGAAGAGGAGCTAACATAAGAGGTGGTAGTTGCCATGAAGGGAATCCGACTATGATGGTTGTGCTCTGACTATCCTTCTTTGCTCGCCGCTACTAGATGTCACCCTCCCGACTTGTCCTTTGTAACTAGCAAACCTTCCTTGGTGTTGAGGTTTGAGATAATTTCACCTGCAAGGAAAGCTTCTTGATCTCAAAAATGATCTTCTTAGAGGTTTGGGATAGGGAGATATCCTAACTTTCTTTGATATTAAGAGGATCGCAAGTATCCCCAAGGATTACTCTAACAGAACTGGATGATTGTTCTAATAAGTGTTCCTTAGGGATAACTATGGCTCATAACTTGTAGTTGTACTCAAGTTATTCCTTAAAAGTGATATAATCCTCTACTACATGGCCTAACATTCGGTGGTAGGGGCAATAGCTAGGATTATTGTCTTGGCCACTTCTTCCGGCCTCTCAAGCTTTAGTAACTGAAAGTCAATTTTCTTTAAGAGATTCTTAAAGATTTTCCTAACTGCCTCCCTCCTAAATGAATATGGTTTATTCAATCTATTAGCAAGAGTAGGTGGAAAGTAGCTACCTAGCGATGGATATGAATACCGCTGGTGGGTAGGCTGCTAAGGTGGGGGAAATGATCATTGTGGCGACTGTGGTGGCTGGTATGATGGCTGAGGTGGTGGAATAAAAGGTGGCAAAGGAGGTCTGAGCTAGTCTCTCATCAACTCGGTTGGTCGCTTCCCTCGTCCATGACAACTGTCCCTGGCTTCTTCTCAAACACCTTCTACAGCTTGGGTCTAGATGATTGGTCATGAAAGGGCAATTATTTGGCTTCCTCTTGTATGCTATCCTCCTTGTCGATTAATTTCTCGAATGTTTTGATGGTAAATCCCTTATGCATGAAGGCGATCGGGCCATGGATATTTTTGAGAAGAATATGGAAGGCATGCTCTTCGGACAGTTGTGGTTCACATTTCATGCTCAGCTTGAGCCACCTGAGAAAGTAGTCAAGAAGGGACTCGTTGAGTTTCTGTTTCTCTATAATGAGGTCGCCTACAATTACCCTTGACTGAGCTCCAACAAACCTCTTGATGAAGAGGTGCTCCAACTCAATAAAAAGTCTTCACAGAACATTTGGGCAGTTCGACGTACCAATAAAATACAACATTTTACAGACTGCTAATGAAAAGGCAAAAGAGCAGTGCATTGCATCCACCCATGTTGCAACAACCGAGTCTAAATTGTGCAATGTGTTATCGTGGGCTCCCACTGCCATCAAAGATCTTGAAGGATGGTGGCAAAAATCACTAAATAAAATAAAAACTAAATAAAAACCTAAACCTAAAATAAACAAAATAAAATAAACATAAACCTAAACTAAAATAAACTAAACTAAAATAAATAAAACCTAAACCAAAACCTAAAATAAACTAAACCTAAACCCTAAACCAAATAAAATAAAATAAACTAAAACTAAACCTAAACCTAAAATTAAAAAAAACCTATAAATAAACCTAAAATAAAGGATTAAAACCTTAACCTAAAAAATAAAATAAAAACCTAAACCAAAACCTAAAAAAAAAAAAACCTAAACTTAAAAATAAAATAAAAATAAAACTAAACTAAAAAAATAAACATAAACCTAAACCTATACCTAAAAAATAAACTAAAATAAAAAACCTAAACAAAAATAAATAAACTTAAAATAAATAAACTAAACTAAATAAAAAAATAAACTTAAATAAAAACAAAAAATAAAATAAACTAAATTGAATAAAAAATAAACTAAATAAAACCAAAACCTATCAGTTTACTTAACTTGAAAGAAAAATCCTAAACAAACCATAAATCCTAAATCCTAAACTCTAAACTAAACCCTAAACGAAAAAAAGCTAAAGCTAAGCTCTAAACCTTAAAATAAACTAACCCTGACAAAAATAAACCCTAAACACTAAATCTTACAACCCTAAAACTAATTAACCATAAACCCTAAACCCTAAAAATCAAACACTAAAGCTCCCCAACCACAACCCTACCACTATAACCCAATAACCACCTAAACCCCACCCTAAATTAACCCTAACTAAACCCTAAACTACCCTAAACCATAACCTACCCTAAAACTTAAAACCCTAAACCCTAAAACCTTGACCCTAAACTAAAATCCAAACCTTGTCTGACCCTAACCTAAATAAATCTTACAAAACCTAAAATTAAAATAAATAAAACCTAAACCTAATAAAATAAAATAAAATAAAATAAACTAAAACCTAAACCTAAATCTTCAATAAAATAAAATAAAATAAACTAATAAAAAATTTAAAATAAAATAAATAAAACCAAAACTAAACTAAAAAAATAAAATAAACCTAATAAAAAACCAAATAAAATAAAAACTAAATGTAAAATAAATATAAAATAATCCTAAAATATAAATTAAATAAAAACCTGGACCTAAAAAATAAACCTTAAAATAAAACCCAAAACTAAATGAAAAATAAAACCTAAAACCCTAAACTAAAAAAAACTAAAACCTCAAATAAAAATAAAATAAATAAAAGAAAATAAACCTAATCCTAAACCAAAATAAACTAAACTAAAATAAATAATACCTAAACCTAATCCTAAAATAAATTAAACTTAAACCTAAACCTAAGCTAAAAAAAATAAAATAAAATCAAAATAAACTTAAACCTAAACTTAAAAATAAAACTTAAAAATTAACCAAAAATAAAAACCTAAAAAAATAAAATAAAAACCTAAACCTAAAAATAAAAATAAAAAATAAAACCTAAACCTAAAAAAGATAAAAAATACTCAACTAAAAAATAAACTAAAACCTAAATATAAACATAAATAATAAACTAAAATAAAAAACCTAAACTAAAATAAATAAAAAAATCTAAATAAAAAAATAAACATAAATAAAAAATAAATTAAACTAAAATAAATCGAAGATAAACTAGATAAACCTAAACCTACTGGATTACTTAAATTTTTTTTAAAAAAAAAACCCTAAAACCTAAACCCCAAACCGTATATCTTAAAACTTAAACCAATAACCCTAAACCCTAAAAAATCCTAAACCCTAAATCCTAGCACTAAACCCTAAACCATAAAACCCTAAATGCTAAACTTTAAACCTAAACCCTAAACCTAAACCCTAAACCCTAAGCCCCAAATCCTAAACCTAATCCTAAAGTAATTAAATAGATTACAAAATAATCCTAAACACTAAAACCAAATACACCTAAACCTAAAAAATAAAAAACCTAAATAAAATCAAAACTAAACCTCAAATAATGATAAAATAAACCTAAAAAAATTAAAATAAAAACCTAAACCTAAATGATAAACTTGAAAATAAAACCTAAGAAAAAAACACCCTAGACCCTAAACTAATAAAAAAAACTAAACCTAAGATAAAAATAAAATAAACCTAAGTCTTGATTCCTATATGTTTTTCCAAGAGAATGCAATGTGTTAATTATTTTCATGAATCTAGTATACATATCAGAAATAGATTAAAAAGGAGACATATGAAATAACTCATATTCATGAACAAGTCAGTTTATGTGAGCATCTCTAACTTCAGTAATTCCTTCATAAGTTATAATGAGTTTATCCCATATTTATTTTGTTGTAGTTAACATTGAAATTTTTATGTAATCATCAGGTAATAAAGAACAATGTAAAGTATTACAAGCCATAGCCTTTAATTCATCAAGTTCTCTTTTAGCTACAATCCATTCCTCAAAAGGCTTTTTTACTTTAATACCATTTACTTCTACTGTGGGTGTATGATATTGATGTGTCAACATATACCACATGCGTGCATCTTGACCTCTTATAAATATATTAATTCTATTTTTTTCAATAATCAAATGATACACTATCTAAAAGTGTCGATCTATGAGTGGATTGTCCCCCTGTTAGGGAAACCTTCTGCCATAGTGAAAAGATCTAAAAATTTTAAAAGTTTTAGTATAAAATATTAAAAATTTTAAAAGTTAAATCTTAAAATTTAAGTTTTAGTAGAAAATTAATTTTTGATTTTATAATGACAAGATATAATTCTTAATGTAGCAAAAATAAAAGTACAGTAAATTAAAGAGAGACAATAGACACACAATTTTTATGTGGTTCAGGAAAACCCTAAAATTGGCCAACATCAACGCCTAGCCACCCCTGGCTAGGAATCCATTAAATGAAAAATAGCTTACAAATAGTACTCTCCTATAACGAGGTGAGTACAACCCCTACAATACTTGGTACTCTCTTACAAAGGGGCGAGTACAACCCCAATATAAATTTTATATCATGAAAAGAAAAATACAAAATAATAAAGTTTGATAAAATATATCTCTCACAAATATACCACGCTATCCAATTCAAAAAGTGATCTCCCAACTTATAAATGATCACATTACAACTTACTAATTTAGCAAGATAGAATGCTCACTTAATTTTGATAAAAAAATATTAAATAAATATCCTTGCTAAGATGTTTATGTTATTACAATTTGTAGATTGATAAAAAATGATTTTAAAATAAATTCGCAATAGTCTATTGCACAATTAATTCAATTTCAGCAAGGAATAATTTTAAGTTTAAGAGAAACTATAACTAGTATGCATATAATAGTATAAGAAAGATTAAGTTTATACTAAACTTCCTTTTTCTTAATTATTAAACAATGGAAACAACAAGCTTTACTAAATTTTAGTAAGATAAAATTTTTAAAATAAAGGATATTAATTGAAATAAAATGATAAGTGACAAATAAAATAAATTAATTTTTTATAAATTTTTATTTTGATATAGAAACTTGATTTATAATAGATCTAGCATATACTCTAAAATTCCAGCAATAATTTATTTTATTTTAACCAAAATGAAGCTTTTAATTAGTATAACTAATCACAAAATACATAAATAAAATTAGTATATGATAGATTTAAGTAAACTAGTAAGCTTTTAATTGAAAAGAGAGATCTAACAAATATAAAAATAATTTCAACATAATAAATTAATTTGAAATGCTTAAAAATATACTTATAAAATAGATCTAAGAATAAATGATCTTTCAAATAAGACTAATGAAGAAATATTTTAAGAAACCAAAAAAATTTGCAGGAAGACAAAAATTTCAACAAGTTGAAATAAATCCTACAAACTGTCACAAGTGTTTTTCACAAAAAAATGATTGAAGAAACATTGATGCGAAAAACTTTGACTTGATGTCCAAAGACTAATCCACTAAAAAGTATAAATTGGAAAGAATGAATAGATGGTGAAAATAATATGGACAACTAAAAAGGGATTAAGATCAAGAAAACAAACTCAAGTAATTTGAAAAGCTTAGTTGAAGATGTTAAAGCTTTCAAATCAAGGATTAGATCTTGCAATATTTGGAGAACACTTGGAAGGAAAATCTAGAAAATTTTCTCTTAGATTTGCTAGAGGGATTTTGAATTTGAATGAGGAATGCTTTCATGAAGAGAATGAGGGCTATTTATAAGCAAGAAGGTCATTTTGAATTATTTCAAAAAATATATTATTCTAACATAATTTTATCATATAATAATCTAAAATTCAATAAAAATATTATTTATATTAAAGAAATATTAAATTTAAACAACCAAAATTCAGCTATTCACATGGGCTAGTCAAAAATAATCAAATATAACTCTTATTATATTCAAAGTATGCAGCATGCATTCATTATTAAAATCAGCTAATGTTTGAAAAGTCATAATAAATTCAATTTTAATCAAACATGGGTTATGTTACCCTAAACCCTAAACCCTATAATTGAATGTTAATTAGATAATGATTTAAATAAATTAACCTCATTATCATTATTTAAAATAAATAAAAAATAATATGTTAAGTTGTCAGCAAATTCATTCATGCCAATGAACTCATATGAATTTCTAAAATAGTTATAAATTCATATAACCAAAAATATTGTATCTTGAGCTGCACATTATCCATTTTGATTTATCTTTCATTCTTCTAATCTTACAATTTCCTCAAACATAATATGAGATGTATTGGATATGTAATTAGAAATTAATATATTTGAAACACATAAAACATACATTAGAACATCCAAGCCTTCGTTTATTATCATCAAAATTGATCGGATTGAACATGAGGCTCATTAAGCCAATAAACCCTAAACCCTAAACCCTAAACCCCAACCCAAAAACCCTAAACCTAAAAAAAAGTTACTAAATAAATTATTAAATTAAACCTAAACCCTAAGAATGAAGTGGAACATCACCCCATGCTCAATCTAGATCTGGTAGTGGAAGTAAAGGTGGAGGTAGCAATTATTGCAGTGTTGGTGGGGGATTTGGAGGTGCTAGTGGATATGGAGGTGCTAGTGCAGTGGTGGCTATGGTAGGATGAACGACGGAGGTTACAACCATGGGGGTGGCGGAGGGACAGATCAGGGATATGATGGTGGATCCTGCTACTCTAGAGGTCGGGTTAGTTCTAATGGGAACTAAAGAAACTGAAGAATGGCTTATCTGATCTGCTACATATGGAAGTATGTATTTATAGTAGAAATAGTTCTAGCTATCTATGGTTTTCAATTTGCTCTATGCATGCCCATTTTTTATCTATGTCATCGCCTGTGTCTTAGAAAACTTGGTGTGTTACTTGGATGATGAAATCTAAAAGAAGAAATGTTGAATCTAAATTTGTTCTCTGTAAAAAAAAACCAAAAACTAGAAACCTAAAACTAAACCCTAAAACATAAAAACCCTAAACCCTAAACCCTAAAACCCTAAACCATAAATCTAAACCCTAACACCTAAACCCTAAACCCTAAACCCTAAACCTAAACCCTAATCCCTAAATAAAAAATGCTAAACCCTAAACTCTAAACCTAAACCCTAAAACCCTAAATACTAAACCCTAAACCTTCCAAACCCAAAAAAAAAATCTTACCACTAAACCCTAAATCCTAAAACAACCCTAAACCCTATACCAACCATAAATCCTACTATCTCCACTACCCTAAACCCTATAACCACTAAACCCTACCACCTAACCCTAAACCCAGGCCCTAGCTAAACCTATACTATAATACCCTAAACCTAAAGCCACATATACCATAGCCATAAACCCTAAACCCTGCCCTAGGCCACAAAGCTAAAACTAAAACTGACTAACACTACTAAGAACCTGACTAAATAAAACCAAATAAAATAAATAAATAAAAACCTAAATAAATAAATAAACTAAACCTAAACATATAAAATTAAATAAAATAAAATAAAATAAAAAACAACATAAACTAAACCTAAACTTAAATAAAATAAAATAAACTAATAAAAGAAGCTAAAATAAATTAAATAACCTAAACTAAACTAAAAAATAAAATAACCATAAAATAAAAACTTAATCAAATAAACTAAACATAATATAGAAATAAAATAAACCTAAAATAAACCTAAAATAAAATAAATTAAAAACTAAATAAATAATTAAATCTAAAAGAAACCTAAAATAAGAAAAAATTAAATAATAAATAAAACTAAAACTAAAAAAAAAACTAAACCTAAAATAAAAATAAAATAAACAAAATAAAATAAACTTAAACCTAAACTAAAATAAACTAAACTAAAATAAATAAAACCTAAACCAAAACCTAAACTAAACTAAACCTAAACCTAAATCTAAACCTAAACTAAATAAAATAAATTAAACTTAAAAAAACCTAAACCTAAATAAAAAATAAAACCTTCAAATAAACCTAAAATAAAAACCAAAAACCTAAACCTAAAAAAATAAAATAAAAATCTAAACTTAAACCTAAAAATGAAAAATAAAACCTAAGCCTAAAAAATAAAATAAAAATAATACTAAACTAAAAAATAAACATAAACCTAAGAAATTAAACTAAAATAAAACTTAAACAAAATAAATAAACCTAAATAAAATAAACAAACTAAATAAAAAAAACATAAAATAAAAAATAAAATAAAAAAAAAATAAATAAAATATACTGGTTTTGCCTTTTAAAGAAAACCCTAAACCCTAAGCACTAACTTACCTTGACACTAAACCCTAAACCAAATCCTTAAAACTAAACCCTAAACCCTAAACCCTCAAACCTAAAACCTAAACTTAAAGAGAACCTAAAAATAAAATATATAAAAAAAACTTAAATATATAAATAAAATAAAACTTAAACTAAAACCTAAACCTAAACTAAAATAAAATAAATTAAATGAATAAAATAAACTAAAATAAAATAAATAAAACCTAAAAAAACTAAAAAATAAAATAAACCTAAGAATAAAAAACCTAAATAAAGAAAAAAAAATAAATGTAAATAAAATAAAAACTAAATAAAAAACTAAACCTAAAAAATGAACCTAAATATAAACTTAAAAAAAAAAAACTTAAACCCTAAACCAAAAAAAACCTAGACCTAAAATAAAAATAAAAACAACCTGAAGTTAAACTAAATTAAAATGAACTATAATAAATAAAACCTAAACGAAAACCTAAAATAAATTAAACCTAAACCTAAATTTAATAGAAAATAAACTAAAATAAGCCTATACCTAAACTAAAATAAATCCTAAAATAAACCTAAAATAAAAGCCTAAAACCTAAACCTAAAAAAAAAAAATAAAAATAAAACCTAAACCTAAACCTAAAATAAAAATAAAATAAAATAAAATTGAACTAAAAATAAACCTAAACTAAAAAAAACTAAAATAAAAACATAAACTAAAATAAATAAACCTAAAATAAACTAAACTAAATAAAATAAAAATATATAACTAAAAATAAATAAAAAAATAAACCAAATAAACTAAATAAGCATGAACCTACTAGTTTACTTAATTTAAAAAAAATCATAAATAAATCCTTAACCCTAAACTAAACCTTAAACCTAAACCTCCCTAAATCCAAAACCCTAACCCTAAACCCTAAACCCTAGCATAAACCCTCCCTAAACCCTAATTAAACCCTAAACCCTAAACCCCATACCTAAACCCTAACCCTAAACCCTAAACCACAAACCCTAAACCTAAATATAAAGTAATTAATTAAAAAAATTAAGCCTAAAACCAATAAACTAAACTCTAAGAATGGGAGAATGGTAGAACATCACCAACAGCTTTGTCTAGATTTGGCGATGGAGGCGAAGGCAGAGGTGGTGGTTATTGCAATGGTGGTGGAGAATCTAGAGGTGCTAGTGGATATGGAGGTAGTGTTCGGAGTACTGGTGATTATGGAGATGGGAGGAGCGATGGAGGTTACAACTGTGGTGGTGGTATAGGGAGAGATCAGGGATATGATGGTGGATCCCACTACTCGAGAGGCAAGGTGTTTATGGTTGGAACTAGATAAATGGAAGAATAAACGATCGATCTCGCTTAGGAAACTTTCTGAGAGATAATTCTAATTATCAAGGTTTTTGATTTGCTCTATGCGTGCTCATTTTTTATCTATGTCATCGCTTATGTCTTCGAAAACTTGGTGTGCTAATTGGTTGATGAAATAAAATAGAAGAAATGTTGAATCTGAATTTGTTCTCTGTTAAAAAAAACTAAAACCCCTAAACCTTAAACTAAAACTAAAACCTAAACCCAAAACCCAACCCCAAAATCCTAAACCCTAAACCCTAAGAAGCTAAAAACTTAAACTAAATAAAAACTAAATATAAAATAAATATAAAAACATAAACAAGAAAAAAATAAAAATAAAAATAAAATAAAACTAAAACTAAACCTAAACCTAAAAAAAATAAAAAAAAATAAAAAAAACTAAAATTAAATAAATAAAAACCTAAACTAAACTAAAAAAAAAAAAAACCTAAATTAAATAATAACTAAACCTAAATTCAAAAATAAGTAAACCTAAAATAAAATAAAATAAAAACTAAGTAGAAACTTAAACCTAAAAATAAACCTAAAATAAGACTTAAAATTAAATAAAAAAATAAAGCCTAAACCTAAACTAAAAAAAAATCTATAATAAAATAAATAAATAAACCTAAAATAAAATAAAAATAAACTAACTAAAATACATAAACTTAAACCTAAAATAAATAAAGTAAACCCCAAACAATACTCCTAAAATAAATGAACTAAAAAATAAACCTAAAACTTAAAAATAAAAATGAAATTAAACCTAAAAATAAAATAAAATAAACTTAACTAAAAATAAACCTAAACTTAAAACTAAAATAAAACATAACTAAAATTAAACTAAAATAAATAAACCAAACTAAATAAACCCTATGTTTACTTAATTTAAAAAAAAACCTAATAGCCCTAAACCCTAAAAATACCCTAAATATAAACATACAACCCTAACCAAACATAAACCCACCCAAACATAGATAAACTTTAACTAAATAAACCTATAAATAATATTTATAAAACCTAATCCTAAAATATAATATAAACAAATAAAATAAAACTTAAACTAAAACCTAAACCTAAAATAAAAAATAAAATAAAATAAAATAAAAATAAACTAAAAGAAAATAAAATAAAACCTAAACTAAATAAAATAAAATAAACCTAAGAATAAAAACATATATAAAATAAAATTAAATATAAAATTCAAAATAAACCTAAAATAAAATTAAATTAAAACTAAATAAAAAGCCTAGAAATAAAAGTAAAATAAATAAAAATAAAATTGAAACCTAAACTAAAAAAAAAATTAAACCTAAACTAAAAAAAAAAATAAAATAAAAAAAATAAACTAAATAAATAAAATAAAAATAAAATAAAAAAAACATAAACCTAAACTAAATAAAATAAAATAAACTAAAAAAATAAACTAAACTAAATAATAACCTAAAATAAACCTAAAATAAACCTAAAATTAAAATAAAACCTAATAAAATAAAAAAATAAAAAAATAAAACCTAAAATAAAATATAATAAAAATTAAAATAAACTAAAGTAAACCTAAACCTATTATGTAAAATAAAACCTAAACTAAAATAAATAAACTAAAATAAAATAAACTAAAATATAAAATAAACTAAATAAATAAATTAAAATAAACTAAAATAAATAAAATATAAAATAAACTAAACCTGGTTTAGATTTAAAAAACCTTAAACCCTAAACCTAAACCCTAAATCCTAAAACCAGGCCAAAACCAAAAATAGAAACTAAACCTAAACCACAACCCTAAACTAAACCCTAAACCCTAAATAAAACCTAAACCACAACTGACCCTGAACTAAAATAAACCCTAAACCCTAAAACTACATAACTAAACCCTGAGCCCTACCTAACCTAAACCCTAAAAAACTGAGCCTACCTAAACCCTAAAAATAACCCAAAAGATGACTCCTAATAAACCCTAAAACCTCAAACACTTAAGTCTACACTAAACCCAACAGACTAAACTCCTACTAACCTAAAATGAAACCTAAACCCTAAATAAACTTAAACCTAAATAAATTAAATGACCTAAATAATAAAGAAATAAAATAAATAAAATAAATAAAAAATTTAAACTAAACTAAACCTAAAAAAAAATAAAAATAAAATAAAATAAATAAAATAAAAAAAAATGTAAAATAAAAAATAAAATAAACCAAAATAAACTAAATAAACTTAAACCTAAAATACCAAATAAAACTAAACTAAAATAAATCCACTAATAAATAAAATAAAATAAACCTAAGCATAAATAAAACTAAACTAAAATAAAATAACCTAAAATAAAAAAATATAACCTAAACCCTAAAAACCCTAAAAACCTAAACTAAATAAAGTAAAATAAACTAATAATATACCTAAACCTAAACTAAAAAAAACTTAAAAATAAACCTAAAATGAAATACAAGACCTAAAATAAACCTAAAAATCAAAATAAACTAAAATAATAAACCTAAACCTTAAAAATAAAGTAAAATAAAAAACAAAAACTAAAATAAATAAAACTAAAATAAATAAACTAAAATAAATAAAATTAAAAAATAAACCTAAATAAAAACAAAAAAAAATAAACTCAAATAAATAAAAAATAAACCAAATATTAAAAGACTTGGTTTACTAATTTAAAAAAAAACCTAAACCCTAAACATTAAAATATAAACCTACAACCCCATACTAAACCCTAAACCTAAACCCTAAAACACTAACACTAAAAACTAAACTGAAACCTAAACCCTAGCCTTAAAACTCTAAAACCCCAACCACAAACCTACAACCCTAAACCACAACCCCAAACCTTAAACCCTAAACCTAAACACTAACCTAAACTAACTAACCCAAGAATGGGTAGAACCCAGAGGAATATCACTCCCAGGCTCTGTCTAAATTTATCGTTGGAGCCAAAGCGAAGCAGTATCATGTGGTGGTGGGGTTTGGAGGTGGTGGATATGGAGGTGGGGGTTGAGCATGGTGGTTATGGAGGGTGATGAAGGTTACAACCATGGTGGTGGCGTGGTAGAGGTCGAGGATATGATGGCGATCCCATTACTCGAGAGGCGTGGTTGATGGGAACTATAGATGAATGGCTGATCCAATTGTTGCTATGAAATAATGCTTTACAATAGAGATGGTCTACTTATCTAGGTTTTCTAATTTTCTCTATGGGTGCTCATTTTTTATCTATGTCGTCACTTGTATCTCAGAAAACTTAGCGTGCTCCTTGGTTAATGAAATCGAAAAAAAGAAATGTTAAATATGAATTTGTTCTTTGTATAAAAAAAACCTTAAACCCTAAACCCTAAACCCTAAACTAAAACTTAAACCATAAACCTAAAACCTAAACCCTAAACCCTAAACATTAAACCTTAAACCCTAAACACTAAAAACCCTAAACCCTAAACACTAAAACCCATAAATCCTAAACCCTAACTAAACTCAAAACTAAAACCATGGTTCTAAACACTAAAACCTACAACCCTAAACCCAAAACCAAAAAAAAACCAAACCCTAAACCCTAAACTAAAAAACCCCAAGCCTAAACTAAACCTAAATAAACCTAAATTGACCCAACCTAAACCCTAAACCTTGAATAAAGATGTCATTAGTAGATCTAAAGAATGACCTAATCTAACATTATAAGCTAAAGAAAATGCCTTCAAGAGACTTTCCTTGACTATTAGAGATTTGAATACCCTAACCCTAGATCATATTATAATACCATATATTATAATATAATGTAGCATCATATATTTAAGCATGTAGTGATGTGTTTTTTGGATTTTATAAGATCTTTTGAAATGTTTTAGTATGTTATGGTATTGTGCCTATAGTCTATATTAATATAAATCATAAAAATATTAATTTAATAAATCAGATAATGAAATTTATTAAATTTAAAGTGGGAATTAAGTTGTAGTACCAAATGTTTGCTACGCCACTTGTAGTATAAAAAAATAAGATTTTATGTTCAAAATAAATATTATATGTTATAGCATAGTATAGCATCATATATCATAATATATTATTCTATGAATTTTAAAATCTTTTAGTATTTTACAATCATGCAGTCGAGCCTACAATAGAATTATTTATAAAAATGTTGATTTAGACTTAAAAATGGTAGAATTTGGTCAAATTCTTAATAAGTAGAGCATGGAATCATAATATATTATTTCAATTTAAAATATGTAAGTGATACGACAAAAATATATAGTTTTTATTATTTAGGCTAATTTAATGATTCTGTTATCTTAAGCAATCCCTTGTGATGTGTTATGCAATATAATAAAATATAATATGTTATAGTGTATTATAATATAAGATTCCATAACATAGTGTAGCATGCATTATAGCATACTATTATATAATGCTTATTGTTTAGCATATTTTAGTTTGTTATAGTATGATATAATAGAGTTTGTACTTGGTATAATTCATAAAAATTGATTTATAGGTTGATGATAGGATTTGGCAAAATTTAAGGTAAGCTTTAGGGAACATCATTGGGTGTGCTATGGTTGTCATTTAATCAAAAGAATGGAATTTTGCATCCAAAATAAATGTTCATTTTCAACCAAATTTTATAATTTTTTTGCTTAAAGTGATTCATTTTAAGGTGTAATGTAAGATAATATATTATATGAAAGCATACTAAAATATAATCTACATAACATATAACTTCACATATATATGAATGTGGTGGTGTGTTACTAAATGTTATTGTACATTTTAGTATGTTTTACTTTGTTATAATACATTGGGTCAAAACTCACAAAATGTTAATTTGAAGGTTGAGATGGAAGAATTTGGCCAAACCCATAGCACACACCAAGAAACACCAAAATTATGCTATTTTGTACCATTTCTAATAGAAAAATAACAATTTTACATCCAAAATGAACAATATTCATATTTTGAGAAAATTTTGTTATTTTTTTTCCTTTTAAGTGATTCTAATGAGGTGTAATGTTAGACAATATATTATATTATAGCAAATTATAATATAACATCATATATTATAATATAATATAGCGTGTTAATTCACACTATAATATGTTTAGCATGATATTGTATAGTTAGTTTGAGCTTGAACCATCACAAATCATAAAATGTTAATTACAATGTTAAGATGATGTAATTTGAAGTAATACATTATTAGGCTTTTGGTTGAAGTATTAAAGGTGTGCATAAGAGAAGAAATAAGATTTTATGAGAATTCCATGTTAAGGACATGAAGGGAGATTCTCTAGGGGATAATACATGCATTGGACATGACATGTGAGGGGTATATGTCGACGACATAGAAGAAGAAAATCTGTTGGGGATAAGGTTTGAATTTGATTTTATTATATGATTTATGGAAAGAAGATTTGCTAGGGATAAGAATGTGTAATCCACTAGGGATTAAGATCGAATTGACTTTAATTAATTTCTTTAATTGATGTGGAGGCATATCTGCTAGAGATATGGGCTCGAGTCATTAGGGATTAAGTATATGAACCATCCATTAGGGAAGCAGGTACGGGCTATCTACTAAGGATTTGGATATTAGTTTGATTTCATAGATTTATTTGGGTATGTATCCACTGAGAATAAGAGTTTGGTTGGATTTCTTTGATTTAGACTCTATTAGGGGTGTTAGTTTAATATGGCTCCACTAGGGAGGTTGGTTTTTGAATTTTTGCTTAACTTATTTATGTATGATTTGGGGCTCCACTAGGGAAAATTGGAATGGGTTTAATTTAATTAGATTTAATGTATGGACCCTGTCGGTTTGTGATGAACTCACTAGAAGAATATCAACTTTGACTTCTCATGTTTACAAATCCAAAGGGATAGTCTACCAACTACGAGGTAGAGCTAGCTAACCTAAGGGGTTACCTTTCGGTGTGTAAATACTATGCTAGGAAGAAGGTGTAGCAGAGTTACATCATCCAAAGCGATAAGCAACTACTGGTGACCTGTTGAATGCACAAAAAATCAAACTTGACCCAGGGTGACTATTGAATTAATGATGTTGGGGACTTATGTCAACTCAAAAGTAGTCAGGATTAATTTTATCTTAATTTCATGTGATTTGATATGGTTTGTTTGGTTTAGTTTGATTTAAAATTGAGGGCATATTTGCTAGGGATGTGAGCTAGGTCAAGTTTGATAGATTTAATTTATGGACCATGTCATTGTGCGATGGACTCAATGAGAAGGGGCTATATTGGACTTATCCTATCTCAGATTTACAAATCCAAAGGGATAGTCTACTGGCTATGCGGTAGAGCTAGCCAACCTAAGGGGTTTCCTTTTATGTGAAATAATTATGCTATGAAGAAGGCGTAGCAAAATTACATCTTCTAAAGCAAGGAAAAACTGCTGGGGTGACCTGTTGGTAGCACAACAAATCGAACCCAACTTAGGGGTGACTACTAAGTGAATGTCGTTGGGGACTTATATCAACTCAAGAGTAGTCGACGATTCCTATAGGGAGTTTTACTAACACTGGCCTAAATATAGGATGCATGCTTGGGAAAAGGTATTGCTAGGGGTGTCCTCTTAATCCACAAGTGAATATATATTTTGTTTATATATTTATGTGGACCCCATTGGTGTGCAAGGGACCACACTAAGAAAGGGATATGTAGGCCTTGACCTATCTCAAATTTACTAGAATAATCAAAGAATATACATCATGATGGATTCTCCAACCACGGTGGTTACTATAAGGGAACTCATATGATAGTAACCCGGGTAGTGTCTAAATGGGGTCGCAAATGATGTGAACCAAATATAGTGCCCATAGGGGAGGTGTTGTTAGGGGCATTATCTTGAGCCCTGGAAAAGAAAGCTTATATGTGTACGGTGGCCAACATAAGGAGAAAGTGTAGCAGTCTTACATCTTCCATGAGTGGTGTATCCTAATGTGCTAGAACCAACCAACCTAAGGTGTATCCATCAACATGAGTGGTGTATCTATCAGCATAGTGAGAACCAACCAACCAAAGGTGCCTGCCAATGTGCAATGATCAATCTGGAAAGAAAGCATGTAGGCTTACAACTTTTCAAGTAGAACTAATCATTAAGATAGTTTGTCGTCAGTGGGATAGATTATGTCTGACCTAGAGTGACTAGTAAGCAGGGGGCCCTAAGGAAGGACTAGACCCAAACTTAAGCAGTAAGGAGGGAAGGAGTTACTAGGGGACTTATCCTAAAACTCAAATATACTCGACCCAGTTAATGGACAAAGGCTAATCCAAGAAAAAAGCATAGGAAATTCACATCCTCTTAAATGAAGCAACATAAGGTAGCTTACTAGCCATGCAATAAGGCCTACCAAACTAACAAAGTGCTTGTCGGTGTGTAGTGGCCAAGTAAGGAAGGAAAGTGTAGCAAACTTACATCCTCCAAAGTAAGAAGACGATCGGGTGACACACTAGCAGGGTAGCATGTCAGCCCGACCCAGAGCAGCTACTGTGTGAGTGTCGCTGAGGGCATTATCTCAACTCAGAGTAGCCTGAGATAAAAGATATGTGTTTATTTTATATATTTTTATGTATTTTATGTTTGTATTGTGTCGATGAAGGATAGGATGCCACTTTGGTTCTTTACACCTACCCTAAACACATCATGGTGGATTCACAAATAAGAATACTTTCAACATGGAAGAGATTGAATTCTAAATGGAATTTTTATTGATGATAATTATTTTCAAACATGATTTATAATATTTCTTTAAGTAGAGCATGTTGATTGGAAGCATTGAATGCTCTCTCTTATGATGAATAAGCTGATAAGATCCTCTTTTGTTGGCCTTCTCTATTGAAAAAGGGCCTTCCCAAGTGGGTTCAAACTTGACTCCCATCTTACGACGGGCAACAACCAGTCTCCTTAGAACTAAAATAAGCTCTCCTACTTGAAAAGCTCTAGGATGGACCAACTTGTTGTGAGCTTGAATTATTTTAGCTTTGTACAACTTGAGGTTTTGGCATGCCCGCTGGCATCTCTCCTCCAAACCTTTGAGCTCTTCTAACCGCAACTTGGCATTCTACTTTATTGTGATCTTGCTATGCACAACTATCCTAAGTGATGGGAGTTTGACTTCTAATGGTAGAACGGATTCAAACACATACACTAAGAAGAAAGTAGTGGACTGTGTTGGAGTTCTATATGTGGTGTGGTAGGCCCACAAGGCTTTAACTAATATCTTATGCCACTATCGTTTGTTATTGTCGAGTGTCTTTTTCAGTATTTAGATGAGAGTTTTGTTGAAGGCTTCTGCTAAGCCATTTTCCCTTGGGTAGTTTATGGTATATTATCTCCAATCTATGTTGTGTCTTGGGCAAAGTTGTTGATCTCTGTGCTCTTGAATGCAATAATATTATCAGATATAATTCATCAAGGCACTCCGAACCTATATACGATATGGTTCCTAAAAAATTGGAGCACATGCTTAGTAATGACCTCTCTAAGCGAAATCACCTTTGCCCATTTGGAAAACTAGTCAGTAGTAACTATGATGAATTGATGACCCATAAAAGAAGGAGGATCAATCAGACCCACTATGACGGTACCCCAACACTCGAATGGCCATGAGGCTAATGTAGGATGTAAAATATTGGGTGGTTGGTGTATGACCACACCGAGTATTTGACATCGGTGGCATCACCTAGCTGTATCCATGCAATCTTTGATCATTGACTGCCAGTAGTATCCTACTCTCTTGATCTTGGCTTTCATCATCAGACTGGATTGGTTAGTTACACATAATCTTGAGTGTACCTTGGTCATGATCTTATAAGCTTCGTGCTTATCTAAATAATGTAACCACATGTGATCAAAAGACCGCTGGTATAAGACACCATCCACAAGGGCATAGGAAAGTGCTCTCTGCTTTAGCTGATGGGCTTGCAACTTCTCTTGAGGTAGTTTGCCTTTATTTATGTAATCCTTGAATGGTTGCCTCTAATCTAACTCATCCTTCTTGGCAATGGCAACCTGCCCTTCAAGAGAGTACTTTTTGATGAGTTTAATATCAATAAGGGACAAAACTTGTCTATTTTGGACCTTTATTGATATGAACTCATCCTGCAGACATGCCAACTCCTTGGCAAGCTTTGCTAAACCATATGTTATGGCATTCTCTCCTCGAGAAATTTTATAAATGGCAACCTTTGGGATTTGGGCCAATAACTCAATGGTGTACTTGTCGTAGTGATGGAGCTTAGGCTTTATAACCTTATAAGACCTAGCGATTTGGTTGATAATTAGCTGAGAATCCCCAAAGATGTTGATGTTCTAGATGCTTGGAGTAACAGCTAACTCCAGACCAGCAACCAATGCCTCATATTTAGCTTCGTTATTTGTACAAGGATTCGACAGATGATTTGAGATCCTGATCACATCTAAGTTCAGAGTTAAGAGAACTATTCCTACCCCGACCTTTCTTGGAATAGTATATTATGGTTCTTCTTCTCTTTGAAAGGATTGCACCATCAAAGTACATCTCCTAGCGACGAATGCTAGTATCTCCTTAGTTCATGATTTGTTCATCGGAGAGATCATCACTAAGTAGAAGTCGGAGGAAGTGGGTGTCTTTCTAAGATATCGCTTACACTTATCCTTTCACCACCGCGGAGGGTATGGTAATGTTAAACTATGAGAGGATCATGGACCATCATGCTAACCATCTGAATAGCGTTGGCCATGCCATGAGATACTGTAGTTGATTGATCCTAGAGATTAAGTTCACTTTATAAGGAAGCATGTAGTGTTGTAGCTTTTGGGAAGCAAAAATTAAAGCTAGAAAATGCTTCTAAATGGGTGGATAATTAGCCTCAGTAGTGATTAGATCATGGTTGAGATTGTATAGTGCATTTTTCTTCCCTTCATCATTGGCTTGGGCCAACATAGCACCAAAAGAGTCATCTAATGTAGTAGTGTAAAGTATGAGCTTGCAGGGATAGAGCTAGAACGGTGGCATCATCGGGTAATGCTTGATGTCTTCAAAATCACTCCTAATCAACTTGAACTTGGCATCCTTTGACAAGTGAGAATGGATGACATCTTCGATAGGTTGGATATAAAGCATCTTAGATATGCAAACTACCCTTGGAATGATCTGAGTTGAGTTAAACTTTTAGAGAGTGGCATTTTTAATATTGCTTTGATCTTCTCTGGATCAATTTTGATTCCATGGTGTCAGACAACAAACCCAAGGAAATTCCATGAAGCTACTCCAAATGTACACTTTAGGGGGTTCATTTTGAGGTTAAATTGTATTAACTATTTGAAAACTACTCTCAACTCAAGGAGATGGTCTTCCTTTTCTCTACTTTTGACCATGAGATCATCGATATAACACTCAACTGGATGATGAATGAGTTCATCAAAGATTCGAGTGATAGCCCACTGGTATATAGCACCGATATTTTTAAGGCTGAAAGGCATGACCTTATAGAAAAATATTTCAATTAGGGTTCTAAAGCAATGTTTCTTTCATCTTCAAGGGCTATCTTTATTTAGCTATATCCATAAAAGAGAAGACTGCATGAGATGAGGCAATGACCACTATCAGCTCTGAGATTGGTAGTGGAAATTCATCTTTTGCACATGCCTTATTTAAATCCCTAAAATTAATGCATATGTAAATTTGGCCATTCTTTTTCTTAATTGATATGATGCTGGCTAACCAGGTAGGGTATTTTTCTTTCGAGATGAAGCTAGCATCGATCAATTTCTTGACTTCATAAATGACTTGTTGTTCTATGTCTAATCTCATGCATCTAGGAGCTTGCTTGATAAGGTTAGCAGTAGGCTCTTTTGCTAGTTTATGGACTGCTATGTTAGGAGCCAATCTAGGCATCTCTTTATAACTTCATGCAAAATAGTCCTTAAACTCTATGAATAGCCTAACTAAGTCATTAGATTCAATTTCATTCAACAAAGAACATGTATGTGATGGATCTTCTTGGTTCTAAGTTGATTTCCTTGAGCTCATCGATGGTTGACTTGATCTCTTCTTCAAACTCGGCGGTGCATCTTTGACTTCAATATCATCTAGATCATCTGAAGTTTCTAAGCACAACTCCTCATATAAGTTAATGTGATTTGAAAAGAACCTATCAGTTTCCAAATGATTGGTGATGACTAAGCAATAATCATCTTCATCGACTAGACCCACTATACCGAATCCTAGTATCGATCTTGATTGAGAGCTTTCACATTTGTTCTTTTATATTCTTTTGAAGTAGTTTGACCTATGCTTTGACCAAGTATGTGGGATTAACCCTTTCTTTGCTAAATTATGAACACAAGGCAAGCACCAATCAAAAGGTAATTCTATTAAATATTTATAATCATCTTCAAGTTCTACATCAACTTCTTGACTTGAGGATGATGCTCCCAGAAAGAACCTCGACTCTTCACACACGTGGATGACTTAGGGCTTCTTAACTACCAAACTCTTAGCTTTTGAGAGGAAAGTGGGGTTAGAGCTAAGGTTCCCAACCGATGCCTAACTATTTCACATATAGACTTGAATAAACTTATGTTTTCTTTGGATGCTGGTCTTCATCTATAAGTTCCACCTCAAGGGAATCTACTTGAGAAGAGTTGGGCGGTGTGCTAATAATATAATACTCATCCTATGAACTAGATTCTAAGTCTATATGGATAGTAGTACTCTGAGGGATATATCTTCTATTGGATGACCAATTTGGAGGTTTTCCACCCTTGGGGCCTCTAGCCCTCTTCCTCTGCATGGTGGAGGTAGTCTACCCATATGTTGAACTATGAGTAAAATCTGTGAGGCTCCACTTCCTCCTCCAAGTCTATTTCTGCTCCCTTTTATTTTCTTTTTCATTTTCTCTTTTCTTTTCTTTTTCTTTTTCTCTTTTTTTTTCTTTTTCTTTTATTTTTAAACTTTAGCTAAGTTCACGAGAATAAACTTGTTGATTTTGAGGGAGGTAGTAAGCCGCATCCTCATATATGCCGACCTCGTGAACTATAAAAGACATAAGATCTCCTTTGACACAGTAGACAATCCTACTCTTACAAACTTCATACACTGATGTAGAGAGAATGGAACTATATTCTTCTCATGTATCCATGGTCTCCCAAGCAAAGTGTTGAAAGATGTATCCGAGTCTATAGTGTGAAACTTGGCTTCGATCTTCCAATCATCTATCTCCAAGGGCAACACTATAGAGCCTAAGGCCTGTTGACCTCACTTTTGGAGTGTGGATTCAATCTTCCCATCTTAGACTTAGGAGTGTTCTAGATACTAAGACTTCCCTAGTCATAAAATACTTCTAATAATTAGGTAAACACTTAAGCTAAGCCTAAAGACATAGAAGGGTTAACCATATGATTAGGTTATGCCTTAGGGATTAGGATAATCCACCTACCCTACAACCCAAATCCAATCCATGTTCACCTTCTCAAACCAAACCTCAAGTTCAATTCAAACATCAAATTCAAATCCAAATCTAAACCAAATTCCAAAACCAAATGATTGAAGCCCATGATCAAATCCAAACTTGAAACCCTTCCTAAGCCATATGACCTATCCCATGGACTTAGCTAACTCTTAATAAATCAATCCAAAATTAATTAATTTTCTCATAATCAATTTATATCTTCAATCATCTTCTAAATATAAATCAAATCTACATTCAATTGATCAAAACTAAATGAAACTAAATCAAATTAAATCAAAACCCTTCCACAAGCCATATCCCATGGACTTTAGCTCTTAATCCAAATCAAGTCAAACTCAATTGATTTTCTCACAAATCAGTCATATTTTCAATCTTCTTCATAAATTTATATGAAATATACATTTAAATCATCAAAACTAAATCAAACCAAATCAAAATCAAAACTTAAGCCAAATGATTCAACTCCATGGATAGCCAAATTTCTTCATTCCAAAACCCAAATTCAATTGATTTTCTCATGAATCTGGTATACCTACAATCATATTTATAAATATAAATGAAATCTATAATCTTCAAGCCAAACCAAAATCAACCCAAATCAAACCCAACTTAACCCTTCTGACTTGAAATATTCAAATGAACCAAAACCCATTTGAACCCAAGTTGATTACATTGAATTTATATTTCAATCCCAAACCCATATATAAAATTCAACTAAATCAAACTCACCAAAAATCAAGCCAACTAAACCCAATTGGTCCACTTGACCCAAAGTGGCCAATTGACTATTTGAGCCAAGTTCTAATCCTACCCAAATTGGATTGAACCAAGCCCATCAAAACCTCCCAACATGATTGTTGATCACCTAGGTTGATCAATCATAAAATTAGGTCAAACCAAGTTAATTTGGTTATTTGACCAAGTTAACCCTAACCCATATGAACCCAAACTAGCCAAATTGTATCTGCCAAATCCTTGAAACCAATGATTCATACCAAATCAAAATCAATATTTGAATATGACTTGACCTTCAATTGAGTGAAACCAAACCTTGGCCCTCTTGACCTAAGTTGACCCAAATTGACCTAAAAGACCAAATTGGGTCAAATCAAAAATAAACCAAATTGATTGCAACCAATGGCTCAAGTTCATTCCAAATTGATTGTTGAACTTGACCAAAGCCATGATTGGACCCAATTAAACCCTTGACCTACTTAGCCAAATTGACCTAAATGTTCAAGTTGGCCTAAATAAAACCAAATCCAAATTAATAGAAATTAAAGACTACAATAATCTTCAATTGGTCAACTAAACCCAAACCAACACCCAACCAAAGCCAATTTGGCCAATTTGGTCAAATTGGTTAACTTAACCCATTTGACCCAAATGAATTCAAATGAGCCAAAATCAAATCTAAGCCTAAACAAACCAATTGAACCAAAACATCCCAAATGATCATATGAACTTGACTTAACCCTTGGTTTGACCTAATTTGACCAATTGGTCAACTTGATTAACCTAACCAAATTTGACCTAAATTAGTCAAATTGAGCCAAACTAACCAAATCAACTCAATTGACTTGAAATTTGGGCTAACCCACTTTTGGCTCATTTCAAATCTACCAAATCAAATCAATGCCAAATGATCATTCTACCCTTAGGTCAAGGGCATCACATTAGATAAATCACCCATGTAAGTGGTCATTTCCATTCCTTGGCCACTTGGTACTCTCCCAATGGTCCACCTAGGCTAGGACCTTGCCAAGGGTGGTTGGGTTATTATGACCCATGGGAGGTGAAATCACCTCACCCTCCCCATTATAACATTTGAAACCCATAGGACACACATGATTCCTCCTTTTGCACCCACACACCTTCAACCAACCAAGCAGCCAACTCACCTCCTCCCTACCCACTACTCACGAGATTATTGAATGACCACTAAAGCCAAACTCTATCCCACCATCCAATCAAGATGAAGGGGTATAAACCCTCATTTCCTCAAACACACACAAAATCATTCCTCAGAGCCTTAGATGATGCTAGAGCCATTCCTAGCTCCCAAGCTCATTCTTTGATCAAAAAATGCCATTCCTCTCAAATAGGACACTCCCATTTCTGACCTAACTTCCCTATTTCTCCATCAAACTCAAATTAACTTTGCACGTACCTTCTAGGCCTCATTGAGCAAGAATGAATCATCTCCCAAACTTTCTAAGAACTTGAGGGGGAATTTCAATCAAAGCTGAGCTCCAAATCATCAATTCATGGCCTTTTGAGTGAATGTAGAGGAATTGATTCAATTGCTGCTCAATAGGGCTTCATCTCCACTAGATGAAGCTTCCTCAATCGTTCGAGCTACCAGTCTTGAGCTTTGGCGAGGTATGCTTCCAAAACTGATCCTTAGGCCAAAATGGGTTGGATGTTTTTGAAGAAAACTTGTATCTCATGTGATCTTAACTGCTGGATCCCCTCCAATCAATGTGATCAAGGTGTGGGATCCTTTTGGAGTTGATCCAAACTTGGGTAAGCTCAGATCAAGTGAGCAATGGCAGACGAATTTCATTCTCCCTCACTCATGTGACATTTGATCATGCACCATCCATTTTACATGATCAAAATGGATGGTTATGATTAGATTTGCTAAATTGATCTGATTTAATCTTATTAATTTGTGGGATTAATCATAGCCATCCAATCTTAGATGGCGAATGGACATTGTCGCCACGTGAGCAGTTAGATAAGTTTTAAGTAGCCAATGTTGCGGTGCCATGGAAAGCGCCGCATCAGCATGCCATATGGTGCCAACAGATTAGGTAATTAGGCTTAATTAATCATTTTTAATGGTGAAACTTCTAAAATCTAAAAATCATAGAAATAAAAAAATGATAATAAATACTCATTTTAAAGATATTTGAGGAGAATTAATTAAAATGATCTTAACTAATTTTGAATAGTAATTAAAGTCTATTTACAAAATTTATTAGTTTAATTTCTCCTTAATTACTTGAGCAATTAATTCAAATTTTGTGGGTTAATTTAATGGGATGGCCTCCATCCCATGATTTTCATGGGATTTATTGCTCACTTAATTAGGAAAATTTACTAATTAAACCTTACTCTTTTAAGTTAATTAATGATTAGTTAATCCCATGAATAATAAGTTAATTAAGTTTATTAATCATTGTTCAGCATAAGTGAACTAAGGAATAGGGTTGGGACCCCATTCCCTAAGTTCATTTCACCCTTTTTTAAAATGAAATTAATTAAGATTTAACTAATTAATTAAATCACTTAATCAAATTGAAATCATAATCACATCTTAATTAATTAAATCATGGGGTAGATCTTTGGGTGTTTAATAACCTAAAAGAGTTTGATGAAATTATGGTTAGTCCATATGTGTGGGAAAACCATAAGAGTAATTAATTAAGTTCCTTAATCTAACTAACTATTAATCATAAGCCATTAGGCCCCTTTTATTTCCTAGGATCATTGCAAGTTTATTTTCCATGCATATCATGTTGGCTTATAATTATTTAGTTAATTACTTTAAGGTGACATAGGTAAGGGTAATTAATTCTTCTAATTAAGGGTTCAACTTAATTAACCCATAAAATCAACTTAATTACATTTCCTTAAATTAAATCAAATCACTAATGTGGAAATGGGTTTAAAACAACAAGTGATGATTTCTCTTCTCCTCTTTAAATCAAATCAAATGCAAAACTTAATTAATAAAGAAGCTTTGGTTTTCTTTAAATAATCTTATTTGATTTGATTGTCCTTAAGAACTAGTTTGGTTGAATGAATGACATGCTTATATTTGATTGTCCTCTTTCCAATCATGTTAAATTTGGTATGTCATTTGAATTCATGCATCCATCTTTTCAAAATCAAGTAAAATAAAATGGATTTCCTTTATGTAAGCTTGCATGTGTTGATTTAATTTAATATATGTGTGGCTATTATTACTATTAAATCCAAATGTATTTTCAAAAGCTTATAAATGAATAATAATATGTGTTATGATGCTAATTATAAATACATAAGAAATGCATGTGTTTATAGCTTAAGTGTATGAATGTTGAGTTCTCTTTCCTCTATTCATGTGTTGATAAGATGGAATGGTAATTGGTACATAGTCTGGACATCTTGGGAACACGAGGCTTTAGCTAGCCCCAAGGAGGTCATTTGATTACCTCACTTCTTTGGTTTAATAATGGAACATACCCATTTGATTTCATTCTTATGTATTTCAACATTAGAATTAGGATAGTGTTTTAATTCATATATATAAATGATTCAGTAAAAAAATACAATCTTAGCATGGTTTTTGTTCTCTCATTTATGTATACATCCATGTGTGTCCAAGAAAAGCAAGTATATAGTTTGGATGTCCTGGGAATATGAGGCTTTAGTTAGCCCCAAGGAGGTCATTTGATTACCTCACTTCCCTAGTTTAATAATGACATGTACTTTCCTATATCTTTGTACATGCATATGTATATGTGATTAGTGAATGAAAATCCCATTTTACATTAAAATTTCATGCATTCATAATTGACTAAGTGGTTGAATTAATTAGCCATATGATTTGGAGCTTACTTTTTTATGTTCATGTATATGAATTTACATATGTTTGAATGCAAATGGGTATATATAGTGGACATCCTTAGAATATGAGGCTTTAGCTAGCTTCAAGGAGGTCATTTGATTACCTCACTTCCGGTTTAACAACGACACATGCTATTTAATTTCATTCTTATTTCATTTTGTATAAGAATTTGGATAAAGTTTTAAATTAATATGTTTAAATAATTCATTCAAATAAAATATAAATTCTAAACATACACATACATTCATCATTTAAGTGTGCTAAAATATGTTGCATGTATAGATACACTTAGGATTAAATCATAAGCATGTTACATGTGATGGAAAGGATTGATTTAATATATGTCATGTGGTAGTAATTCAATTAAATAAAACTTAAGATGCCTTTCATTTTGAATAGGATTATTTAAAGTGAACCTAAACTTAAGATTAATTAAATCATTTAATAAGCCATTCACTAAAGAACTAAATCAAAATAATATACTTTAGAAAGTGACTTAAGGTAGGGATGAAAGGAGGGCAATCCTCTTTTCCTCTCTTTATACCACTTAGTTGTTAAGTGTAATCAAATGACAAAAGAAAACACAAATTAAAATTCTCAAATCAATTAAACTACTTCATGTGAAATCAACCTTTCATGTTAAATTGAATTCTTCTATACATAGAAAATACAACACTAATGCTAACAAGACTTACCACACAAGCCTTAATACACACATTAGAATTAAGTCACCACAGCTCTAAGT
The DNA here is from genome assembly GCA_021442155.1 of Cymbidium sinense. Classification (NCBI taxonomy): domain Eukaryota; kingdom Viridiplantae; phylum Streptophyta; class Magnoliopsida; order Asparagales; family Orchidaceae; genus Cymbidium; species Cymbidium sinense. The sequence continues at coordinate 199,797,851 of CM038216.1, forward strand.
TGGGATGTGTATGATGTATGTTTCTTTCATGATGTATTATTTTAGATTGGTTGTTAGGGTGTATGCTTCATAGGTGGATGATTGGTGAATATTAATCTTTTCTCATAGGTGATTATGCTTAAGGAATGCTTAAAATAAATGTGAATGCTCTTTTTGCAGGTTGCTTAAATTCTTAAGCATAATCCAAGTTAGGACTGGTGGGCTTAGTTACCCATGTGTATGGTGCTAAGTCCAAATTATGAATACAACAGCTTGGGATTATTTGTATATTTAGCTAACCTATATTTTGGGTGTAGTTAGATTTACTTTTCCCACATAAAGTATAATTTTTTTACAATAGGAATTAGGATTAGTGCTATGGGATTAGGATGAGCAATGGCTAGAAGGCTTTATCACGGGGTGCCTGTGATGCCTTTGAAGCAAGCACCATCCAAATCAAAGAAGGAACCAAATCAAAATGGAGATATGAAGAAAGAAGACCCATAGCATTTAATACAATTATAATTATTCTTTCATATTCAGGTTGTATAAGGGTAGAGCTTTGCCATCTTTTCTCTTTGGGTTGTGCGGTAGACTTCCGCACCATCCTTTTATACTTTTATGATAGTTTATATAATTGTTTGATGTTATGTTTACATTGTGCATTAGGATGGCATGCTTTTCATAGTCTCTTAAGTGATTGATGCTTTAATGTGTAGCTTGGATGATTAGGCTCTTAGGATAAAATAACTTTTCTACCAACTAATCACTCATAACTAAATTTTAAACAACTCATAACCTCATCATAAACCTAAGACATAAATAAGGTAATTAAACAATTTAGCAACCCCTTCTCTGTATGGTTGTATGTTTCACATCATTCATGCATATTCTTACTCTCTTGAACATGAAGGATCTCCATCCTTGCGCAATAAAGGAATGCTTGACCTGTGAGGGCATCCCTTATGGTGGAGAACACTTTATTCTAGCTGATTTGACCCATAACCTATTTCATCATGAATTTAGGCATAAGAAATCCTAAAGCCTCTCAAAATGATGTCTAAATGAAATAAAATTTGAAAAGATTTAGTATCTATAGATTAAGTCATATGCTCATACCACTCATGCTCTAGTCTCTTAGGGAGTGTGTTTAGGACTTTAGTCTCTTTCTAATTAAATAAGTACTCTAGCTATCTTACAATTCATAAGATAAAACTACATGGTTTTAAAATCATAGGAGTTAGGCTGACACTCGGTGATTATAAGTCATCGACAATTTATTCTCTCTTGGGAGGTAAACCCTTATGTCCACCGTGCTTAGATTTAGGTCATGCTAAAGCTCCCTAGATTTAGGATCTAAGTAGCTATTTCCTTTGGGCTCTGAGCATAAATTCTCACCCTTAAGCATTCCCTCTTGTGTTGGTTGATTATAAGCCTAGTAATCTAATTAAATTTCAACTCAAAATATATAAATCTCCTCAACTTCAAAATTATAAACCCCAACCATAGGATTGATTTAAATGCTCACTAGGCTTCTAGTATCATGAGCATTTCTACTTATTTCATTTGAATTCCAAATAAATCTTCTCCTTGAGCTTTCCAAATTGATTTTCCAAATACAACCAATCTTTTGATAGTCTAACCTTGAAATCTTTGGAGATGATAATTGTCTACTTTAATCGAGTATTCTTAGAAATTTCTTTTCTAAGATGTAATTAACTATAGCTTGCCTCCATATGGAACTTAAGAACTTGGTTTAACATAAATCCTACTTTATTCATCCATGTAATGTAGGAGAAAAATCTCTCGTACATTCGAAGACCCATCATGCCTTAGGAGTCCTTATTACATGATTAGGTCCATTATAGGGTGATGCCTCTATCTTTTGAGATAGTACATCATACCTCAATGTTACTTGATCACCTCAAAAGTACCCCCCCCCCCACCCCACCCATACATTCAAAAATAAACACCACAAGGCTCTCTCACCTTGTTCATTGAATCCTCTCAACATCATCCTTTCTTTTTGGAGTTTGGAGATGTCGATCCTCAAGTAGGCAAGGGTTCTTAGACTCATAATGTTGATTGATACACAGGTCAGCAAAACTCTAGATAACTTTATATGCCAACATCCTATGTAATGAGAGGTTATGCTCGGTCATCCCTAAGTAAGTCTTCATCTGAATGTAACTCTTAAGATGTCCTTCAAGTGGCATGCCTCCTCTTTAGTATTGGTCAACTGAGCTAAGCATATCTCTAGATCAAGTAAGGCATTGATTAGAGATTTCCTTATCTCTTTGGATAAGATAAGGGCATTGTAATTGCTAAATTTATCAGAAAACTTTCTAAGGTGAGCTAAGACATTATAATCAACTCTAGCTTGGTCTTCCACAAGCATATCCATGGGTGGAGCATACTATGGAGGGGCTATCTGCTCACTGGAACCAATGACTTGATTACCCTTATCCTATGGTGCTACCTTAGGAGGTAGAACTTTTCCACTATGTAGGTTGACTTCAATCGCTTCTTAGAATGATGAGCTTGTGGAAAGTTTTACCATCTTCTCGGGCATACCTACAACTTCTCCTACGGGATCCTCAAAGTTAGTTGGCTCCAAGTCAATCTCAAGAGGTGGATTTGATTTAGAGAAGGATAGTCTGACTCTAAATTAGAAAAAAAATGATCAGAACTACTAGAGCTATTATTTTTATTTAGACTTGGAGAGCTTTCAATAGGAATAAAATCAAGAGCATCAGAAGTGGACAATATATAAGTAGAATTAGCTTTCTTCATTAATTTCTTTTAGGGTAGAGGTACATGACAGAAATCAAGTAAGGTAAGTATAGTAAGGGATTTAGTGCCCTTATTCGTAGATACAACATTCTTGTAGAAGAGCTAGCGAAGAGGTGGTAGTTCTGGTGGAGAGGAGTATTTGACTGGACGTGGCTACACTTACGGACTATCAGGGCAAGTATGGTGAGCTGCGCTTGGTGGTGTCACCCTCCCAGGTTGTCCTTTGTAACTAGCAAACCTTCTTTGGTGTTGAGGTTTGAGCTACTTTAGGCACCTACAAGGAAACTTCTTGATCTTAGAAATGATCTTCTTAGGGTTGGGAGAAGGAGATATCTAACCTTCTTTGGTCTTAAGAGGATTGCAAGTATCCCCAAGGATTACTCTAATGAACTAGATGGTATTCAAATAAGTATTCCTTAGGGATAACTATGGCTCTCAACTTTGTAGCTGATCAAGCTAGTCCTTAAAAGTGATACAATCCTCTAAGACATGGCTAACATGCGGTGGTAGGGAATAGCTAGGATCATCACTCTTGCTCACTTCCTCCAGCTCTTAGGCTCAAGTAGTCAAGTTTCTTTAAGAGATACTTAAAGATTTTCCTAACTACATCCCTCTTGAATGAATAAGGCTTATTCAATATATCGGCAAGAGTAGGTGGAAAGTAGCTATTTGGCAATGGATATGAATACCGCAACTGGGTAGGCTGCTGAGGTGGTGGAAATGGTCATTGTGTGTTGTGATGGTATGATGGCGAGGTGGTGGAAGAGGAGGTGGCAAAAAGAAGCTAAGCTAGTCTCTCATAGTGAAGTGGTTGCTTCCCTCATCCACACAATCACGACTTCTTCTTAAACACCTTACGCAGGCTAGATGATTGGTCGAGAAAGGGAATGTTTGGCTTCCTCTTGTAGGCTAGCCTTGTTGATTAATTTATCAAATGTTTTGATGGTAAAAGTTAAGCATGAAGCGGCAGGGCATGGATATTCTTGAGAAGAATCTTAATGGCATGTTATTGACGGTGTGGTTTGCATTTCATGCTCAGGTTGTGCCACTTGAGAATGTAATCAAGGACTCGTTGAGTTTCTATTTCTCTATAATGAGGTCACCTACAATCACCCTCTACTAAGCTCCAGCAAACCTCTTGATGAAGAGGTGCTCCAACTCAACAAAAGTCTTCACCGAACCATTGGACAATTCGGTGCACCAATCAAATGCAACACCTGACAGACAGCTAACAAAAAGGTGGAAGAGGAGAGCGTTGCTACCAACGATGTTGCAATAGCCGTCTCTAAAGTGTGCAATGTGTTATTGTGGGTTCCCACTGCCAAAAATCTTGAAGGATGGTGGCACAAAATCCTAAATAAAATAAAAACTAAATAAAAACCTAAACCTAAGAAATAAACCTAAAAATAAATAAAAAATAAAACCAAAATCCTAAATAAAAAAAAAATCTAAACCTAAAATAAATGAATTAAAAGAATAAACTAAAAATAAAAATAAACTAAAATAAAATAAATAAAACCAAAACTAAAAAAAAATAAAATAAAATAAAATAAAACCTAAAATAAAACTAAAAATAAAACTAAAATTAACATAATAAAACCTAAAACCTAAACCTAAAAATAAAATAAAACTTAAATAAAAATAAAAAATACCTAAACCAAAATAAAATAAAAAAAATAAACAAAACTAAAAAAAATAAATAAACTAACCTAAAATAAAAATAAACTAAATAAAAAATGAAACTAAAATAAATAAAGAAAAAATAAATAAATAAAAATAAAATAAAAATAAATCTAAATAAAAGATAAAATAAAAGAATAAATAAAGATAGGAAGATAAAACCAAAATAAAACCTGGGTCTTGGTTTGTGATTAAAAAGGCCAATGCCAGGCCCTGGGCCTACCCCAGGCCCAAGAGATGACTGGGCCCTGAGCCCTAGGCCTGGGCAGTGAGCCAGATGGGCCACCTGGGCTGGGCCATGAGGTGAGCCAGGCCTGAGGCCACTGGGAGCCTAAGCTCCAGGCCCCTGGGTGGGTGAGCCCTGGGCCTGAAGACCTGGCCCTGACCAGGCCTGGGCCACAGGCCTACTGGGCCACTGAGCTGACTGGGCCCAGGCCCAGAGATCTGGCTGAGCTGCTGGGCCCCAGGCCACTGAGCCATGGGCCTGGCAGATGGGCCACAGAAAGATAGGCCTAGGCCTAAAGCCTGAACACTGGCCTAGAAAAGCCTAGGCCCAAGGTACTGAGCCCTAAGCCATAAAATAACTGAGCCATGAGTAAAGACACAAAATAAATAAGCCAGAAAAGAAAAAATATAAATAAAACAAAAATAAAATAAAATAAAATAAATAGCCTAAAATAAAATAATAAAGATAAATAAAATAAATAGATAAAATAAAAGATAAAATAATACTAAATAAAATAAAATAAAATAATATAAAAAAATAAATAAAAATAAAATAAAATAAACCTAAACTAAAAAATAAAATAAAGATAAAAACCTAAATGAATAAAAAGTAAAATAAATTAAAATAAAAAAAAAAAAAATAAAATAAAATAAACTGAACCTAAAATAAAAAAATAAAACCAAAATAAATAAAAATAAAATAACTAATTAAAATAAACCTAAAACTAAATAAAATAAAATAAACCTAAACTAACTAAGATAAATAAACCTAAACCTAAAAATAACACTACTTAAATAAATAAAATAAAATGAACTAAAATAAACCTAAATAAACTAAAAATAAAACCTAAAAAAATGAACCTAAATAAAAATAAAATAAACCTAAAATAAAATAAAACCTAAACTACTAAAATAAAATAAAACCATAAAAAAAATAAAATAAAATAAAACTCAGCTAAAAATAAAACTGAAAAAAAATAAATAAATAAAAAAACCAAGCATAAAATAAATGAAACCTAAAGTAAAACAAATGAATTAAAATAAACTATGCCACTGACAAACCTAAACCTAAACTTAAGCATAGAATAATTAAAAATGGTAAGGAACATCAAGAACTCATCTAGAATAGTGGTGGAGAATAAAGCAGGCTGGTTATCAATGGTGGTGGGGGGATCTGGAGGGTCTTGGAGATATGGAGGTGCTTGATCC